>CAUOFW020000935.1:0-163876 GCA_963454935.2 Ilex paraguariensis
CAGCGTGGGTACAGTAATGATGTTGTTCTTTTATGATTGTGTATCAAGGGTTCGGGTACAAAGAATAACTAAAATATAGATTGGCAAAGATTAGAGAGAAGAAAAACTTCATTAATTACTAAAATCACACATTATTTTTTTACTACCAGAATATTCTTTAAAAGGGCTTAAAAAAATGTCTTTCGGTGTATCATTAATTTTTCAAATCTAATATTTGATATTCATACAGAAAAACAATGAATAAAAATTAGGCATGACACACGAATCGACACAAAATTTTTAATTTTGGGTCAAATCTTAACGGGGTTCGGATGATAAACGGCTAGACCCAATAGACTCGCATAATAAATGAGTTATTTTTGGGTGGAATATCTTAACATGTTTATCACTCGATATTTTCATTTAACAAATTGATATATCACCCCGATTATCTATTTATCACATGATTACACGTTTTATTACCCTATTACTCGTTTAATAGATTGTGTTGCAGAATTATGATTTTTTTGTGTTATAGAATTTTCGAGTGACAAGGTTGTGTTGTGTAACTCATTTAATAAATAAATTTGTGTTTGATTTTACAATTTTCACCCATTTAATAAACAAGTCATACACATGTTGAGTGATTTTTTATACGAACTCACTAAGACCTGACATAAACTTATTTAACCTGATACAATTGTCAGACCTAACTAATATATATATATATTAAGTTATTGTTGATGACGAGTAAATAACCACAGTGAATTTATTGCTAACGCGGAGTGAAGAACCCTAGTTGATACCCCTTTCATTTGCCATCATTTTCTTTCAAACTCTAGGATAAATGGGTCCATAACTTCTATAAACTCTTTTTTTTACCTCTTTGTACTAGTATGTAATGACTTGATCTGGCCACATAATTCTATATTCAATTTTAATTGGTTCTTCAATGTCATTTATATGAATTGTCATCTTAATATAAGACTTGTTACACTTGATTTATTCTACGTTTATTATTGGTGATGAATTCTACCCATCGTGTTGGTATTCAAATAATTATAATTAGTCTTTTTTTTTTTTCAGTAATTGAAGTATGTAACCAATTTTAATTGAAGTCAGGGAATATTTAATGAGAACACACAAGAAATTGAGAACAAAAAAAAAAAAAAGAAAAAAAGAAAATTGGTCACATCCTATCTCTCAATTCCTTGAGGGAAAATGTTCAACTCATTTTTTTAACTTCAAATGTTGGATTTTTGTTACACTTTAAATATATGACGCAAAAATGGGTCATATTGTAGATTAACTTGCTATACTTTGTGAAGGTTCAAAAAAATGTGTTAAGTTGTGAGGAAATTTTCTTCCCTAGTCGGTTCCTCTTCTTTACAACAACAGAGGACTGTGACAAAGATAGGTTGATTTAATTTGTAAAATTATTGATTGGATTAAATCATATCACATTTTTAATAAGCAATTTTTTACATCTAACAATGTTTTACGTATCATAAAAAACCTAAAACAAAAATTAAAATAGTTCACGTTCAAAGCACGTGTGTGTCAGTTAGTACCCATAAATATCAATTCCATGGTCTTATTTTTTTTTTTTTTTAACTATAGAGTATTTAGACTTATGCTGATTACTCTCTCGAGTTTGGATATTGGCCACCGTAGTCCGAAGATAAAATATGTCCCCTAAAAAATAAGGGTGGCTACCTGTTAAGGGATATGAGAAGTGTTGAATCTGAGCATCTATGTTACCAGAAGCTAGACTCAGTCACTGAACTACCCCTAAGAAGTTCCATGGCCTTCTTGAAAAAACGGTGACATCGACTATTTTGATTATACTAATTATCAATGTCAATCCTAAATTCTTTGGTTTATGATGATACAAAAAATAATACCATAAATAAATGGAAGAATCTTTGTTAGTAGTATGCTCTAAGACCAATCATATTGATGATATTTTGGGGTTGTACTAGCAACATTCATTACTTGATTAAATAAAAAATGTAAGTTTATTTATCATGTTTCTAGTTTATTTCATTTTAATATATATGATATAGTCCTTGAGTATAAGTTAAAAAGATGATTTCTCAATGGGTTAAGAAGAAGAGACTTATACTTCTTAATACTTAACTCTTAAATGTTCAGTCATAAAATTACTATGTGGGGGGCTATGTAATCCAGATAGACTAACATACACTATGTTTGTTCATTTTTGATATGAGATGACTCGTCCAAGTCACTAGTGTTGAGACACTGAAATAGGTGTGTGAGTACTTGTTAGAAAACAAGTATACTGAATGTGACCATTGACTAACGTAAGATTTTTTATATTGAGTATTACGTATCTGTTAATGTTAAATCCTAAAGTTAAAGTTATGCAATTGATCCTTAGATTTAAAACACTGATTGTCTTATGCATGAATTTCTATACTTTAATTATACAATATATTTATGTACTAACCATGTAACTTGAATATGTATTATTGGACATAGTTAAATATGCATGGAGATTTATGAGTGTACAACATAGAATATATCACTCTTAGTAAATAAAGAGAGAATGTTTTATGTGATCTTCTAGTATATGACTCAAGGAGTTCTTGCCCAAGACAAAATGACAATTAGAAAAAGAGTTTTTAATTGATTATTAAGAGTCATAGTCTTAAGATCGAACACATAGGATTGAATTAGAGGTTGAACAGTAATTTCATACCCTAATAATTCAATTGGGGTATTGTGTGATAGAATGATTGAATTGCATGACAATTGTAAACTGAATGAGTTCTTTACCTACTTCGTACTATCCGGAGGTTAATCAAGATATGTTGCTAAGTGTCACTCATGATTAGTAGAAGCCCGAAGAATAAGTTAATATAAATATATTAATTGTTCTTTAAAAATAGAAAATAATAAGAGTTTTAATTCAAGTAAAATTAGAAAAAATTCTAACATGAGATACTACTTGTAGTTAGTATTAAATGTCCACAATTGGATATGCTTAAGCCTATATGGTCACACACAATAGAATTGCTTGAAAACGAAAGGATAAAGGAGAGAATATCAATTAAGAGTTAATTAGAGTGAAAACCCAATTAAGAGTCACTAGACTCAAACTAGGATTAGAGTCTTCTATGGCTCTATCAATACCTTAATATAGGAGGTGGATATGTGAAATAACAACTCTATCTTGCTAGCACAAGAAAATTCTCCCTTCATGCTCTCTTTCTACTAGTTTTTTAAAGGTTAAGGTAGATCCTTCCAGTTATCAATTCGTGTGGATACCTAGAGAGATCAAACGATTGTGAGGTTTGGGGAAAAGATTAAATTTAGGTTTGAAGATTCAAAATTTTTGAAAAAGTTTGAAAATTGTTAAAAACATGTTTCATGAGGTAACCCTCAATCTTCTCTATATATCTAAAGTTTTCGATTTGTATTAAATATGAATAAATCTTAGAATAAGGAATCAATAATTATTTTTTAAATTCCACTATGTTTATTTGACGACCTGTATAAAAATTAATTACTAACACGCTAATTAGGTTGTCAATGATGATTCTATATAACTAAGGGTTATTTTTAAAAATTTTAAATAAATAAATGGATTTCAAATATGAATTATTTATGTGAAAACAAGTTAAATGATTATAATATAGGTTATATTATGTATCTAAATAAAAATGCTATAATGTTTGAATGATATAATTGACGAATAATATATATATATATATATAATTCTATGGGAGATATGGTTTGTAATTAAGTGACATGCTTTTTTTATAAAAAAAAGATTACCATGAAAGAATGGACATTTGTCCAACATTTTAATTTGTCTTACATCATCAAATGTTCTCAGCCTTGCGTAAATAGCTTGGAGGCCAAGCATTTGCACCTTACATATAAGGTGTTGTTAGTAAGCAAAATGCAGAGGAAGAGGGAGAGAGAGAGAGAGGAAAAAATATTTATGAGATTTTGGAGTCAAAAATTAAATAGTAATTTTATTTTTGATCGTTACCAAATGGAAGTGTATTGTTCAGGGTACTTCAAATTTCTTATCTATTGAAATTATTGATGATTTTGAGATACAATGTATTATACAATATGCTATTGTCTTTTATACTCTTTACAAATAGTGTCATTTGATTATTTGAAATTTGTATTCCTATTTATTATTTTAATTGATATGAAATTCTAACACTTTTATTGATTGACCTATATTTTGGATTAAATATTTTGGAGTTGATTGATACATGTACACAAGTGTACATGGGGCATAGTTTGGAGAATATGATTGTAGCCCCGTGAGGTATGATTGTTTGATTTAATTATAACCCTACAAGAGGTGATATGAGTACAAATTTATATGTTCAAGTGTCACTTGTTATGACATCCAGATAAATCGAATATGAGACTATGTTTGATAGCGATTGAGTTATGTGGTCTGTTGAATATGATTTTTGATTTTGTTATCCATGATTCCTATCATCTAAGTTTTTTTTTATTGTTGAACATCTTGTTTCCCGTCATATTGTATATTTCTCCACTTTTAATATTTTTCAGGATTATTTCGGAAGAAAGAATCAAAGTTGATATTTGAGGAATTGGAAATAGACAAAGTTTGATATAATTTTTATTAAATTGAAATTGCAAGTTTTATTGGTGTCTGAAGATTCAATTTGTAATTATAAATTTTATTGAGGTAATTGGAGCTTTGTCCCGTGTACGATTGGATATATATTTATGATTTTGTGGTATTGTGATATATTGATTTATCAAGTAACGCGTTTCTGAAACATGGCATTACAGTTTATTATAAGATTCCTTTCATTCTCTATGTTTCGTATGCGGCAATGTTCAATAATAAAGTCTTACCTTCGACCTTCAGTCATACATGTAATTTAGGCAAAGTTGTCCAGGTCGTCCATATACGACCTTAGACAAGGGTGATCAAGTCGTCCATATCATCTCACGAGAAGGTTTAGTATTTTCAATTCAGGTCAGGAGTATATATCGAACACTTTATTCACATGCTATCCAAAAGAATAAGTAGTTATTCCAAGCAATATGACCTTTCACAGATATCGAAGATCGAAATATATCCAAACTCGAATATAGGTTAAGATATCTTCTTAGCGTGTTCTAGAAGGCCATGTTAATATATTCTAGAAGACCACATCACACTTAAGGAATATAGTCTCTAATAGCCAATTATTCCCCTAACAAAATCTTAACAAACTTAGGGACCGAGTGATGTTGACGTGAGGACCACTCCACTTGTGGGTATAAATAGAAGCGGCAGTCCCACAAAATAGATGTAATCACAATAGCTTTAACTTTTATCTTCTTCTCTAAATAATAGAAAATCCCCAAATGAGCAAAAGACTCGTTTAAAATAGATTAGTCAAACTCTTAATTTGGTGAACCACTGAATTCCTTACATTATTCTTTACTCTCTAGCTCGTTCCTTTACCTTAAGCTTCCCACAACGTACTACAGAGCCTGGATGCTCTTTGATTCACTGTCTATTTACGTATTGTTCTTACTATAGTCACTGTTTCATAGCCTTGAACTTCTCCACTTAAGCATTTAACTCGCGCCTTTGAGTTAAACATCATCAATTTCCATTAATTTTTATTATTCAACCATACAAATAATAATTAAACAAAACTAACAAATCAACCAACCAAGTAACACAATAGTTTTTACTTGAGAACCTCTCGGGCAAAAGACGCATGACTAGTCTTGTCAACACATGCAATGTATGATAAAATTGAGCACAAGACACATACTATGGAAGTACAACTCTAGTCTTCAAGGCTCTAGTAGCCAGGGGCGGAGCTACCCGTATGGCTGTGGGTGGGGGCAACTAGTTTTGGAGGAATTATTCACGAGAATAGATAGCAGCTATGCAAACAAAATTTGTGTTTGATTTATTACATTTTTCCCGAAAACTTTTCAAAGTTTTACATTGTGGCCCTATTTTGTTTTGTTTTGTTTGTAAGTTTGTGGTCCACTCACCTCCTAATTTACTAAAATAAACATTTTAGTATTAAACTATACAAAAAAGATGTTAAATTCCTTGACACACCTATGTTGACCAAATATAATACCTCTGTTATTTAACATATTTCTTTTATGTTTTAAAAAGTTATTGTATAAGTTGTTATTAATTTTTTTTTTTTAGGTCAGTTATGACCCAAAATTCAGTATTTTCGCACCAATTATGACATGTACTAAGCCAAAATAATTTGTCTTTTTACAAAAATTATTTTATCACTAAGATTAAAAAAAATTACTAAGAAATTTCTCATAGAATGATCAATTATCTCAATAGCGCCGTTGCATTTCACTTTAATTAACGATTGAGTTGAAAAGTGCTATGAAAAACTTATTATTTTTTTTATTTATACAAAAGTTAAATTTTTGATATTAATATACTTCTCATACTTGAACTTTGGAATTTTATTATATGAAATTTATGCCCATTCCATTGTAGTCCCTTAATGGCAGTCTGGAAGTTTTTTTTAAATCAGTTAATTAATAAATTTAAATTCTAGTTCCGTCTCTGTTAGTAACGTGTTTTCTCAAATCTTCGATTCAAACTCAAAGACTTGACCAGGGTACCGGGAAAAAACAAATTGGAACTGTATCAATAAATTTAATTATTTTAATAAATATTTTTATAATTTTTATAGGTCACTTTATATTAAAAAAAATAATTGTTGTGGATGATTTATCACTGTTGTGATACTAAAAGCGATAAAAATATATAAATAATAAAAAATATATAAAAATAATAAATATCGGTACACTACTATTTTTAAAATACTACATGAATTTAAAAATTAAATTTAATAATTACTAAAATTGAATAGATAGTAAATTTTAATAAATGTTGAAATTTACAATAAAATTGATGATTATAATTATCATACTTAATTTTTAAATCCATGTAACATTGTTCTAATAAATTTCAAGGGTCACATGCATGCTACCTAAGTTGTAATAATTTTATGCCAAGGTTGACCAGAAATTATTACAAAAATAATTATAAAAATTATAATTTTTTTTTGTTAGAGAACGATTCATAAAAATTAAAAAAAAATATCCATTAAAATTATAGAATTTGAAGGTAAGGTGGTACCGAAATTAAGAGAAATGCTATGCATATCACTTTTTTTTTTTTATCAAAAATTATTTTTATCAAATAAGTTGGTAGCTCCAAATTATTCTTGAATTCATTAAATATTAATCAAAATATTTTTAATTGAATATAAAAATATCAACTCATTTGATAAATAAAAATTTTGATAATCATGACATTACTCCCGAAATTAAACTCCACGTCACCATCTCTTCAGTACTAAAATGATGCATCGGGAAAACAAATAAAAGAAGAGAAAAGTTACTCTGACCGCGACGGTCACCTACAAACCTCCTTCTTTCTCTCTCTCTACATCTGGCACACTCCTCTGTCCGTATATAAGCGTCAATGTCGTCTTTCGTTTCTTCGCCTCATCCCTTCTAATTCTTTTTCTTTCTCTCCATCTGTCACACAAACACATTGGCACATACAGAATTTTATATATAAACAACATGTCGGCTTGTGGTCGCCGGATCATAGCCGGCGCAGCCGCATCACCGACGGCTCGCATCTGTCAAGTATCACAGCGACAACCAGCAATCGCCAACGAATTGTGGCGAGTGTCTGGAAATCAAATCGATCGACGGCGAGGTATAATTCTGCAATCGCCGAGGCAATCGAGACGGTGGGTGATCGAAGCTGTGGGACCCGGGGGAAAAGTATCTGTACGAAATGACGGTGGTGACGAGGAGAAGAAGGTAGGGCCGTGCGCCTACGCGGTGGGGGATCAGGAGGTTCGAGAGTTGGTGCAGGAGAGAAGAGTGGAAAATGATGATCGGAGGGTGGAGGTGGTGGTAGCAGCGGCTGTGACGGTGGTGTTGGGAGTAGGTAATCGTGTTCTGTATAAGTTGGCTTTGGTTCCACTCAAGCACTACCCCTTCTTTCTAGCTCAGCTCGCCACGTTCGGGTACTTACTCAGCTCTCTCTCTCTCTCTCTCTCTCTCTATGGCATTCAAACTTGGATTTTCCTAATTGTTCGTAGTTCATCAGCGTTAAAAATATTAATCATCAAACTTAATTTGGATTCTTTTCAGTACTAAATCCTTCAAACTTAATCATAGATTATGGATATTAATTAATGGGATCCAATTTATTTTTTTGTTGGCGAATAATTTATTTTAATTGATTAAGGGTGTGAATTAGAAATATGAAAATCTTTTAGGGTGGAGAAAATCGAGTATGAAATTTATATTATAATACTTAAAGTTGAGTAATATACAAATAATTAGACATAAAAATTATAAAGAATGCTGTACAAAATATTATCAAGTAAAGTAACAAATTTGTTATTTTAGACCATATTCTTACGGTTTTGTATGTTTGAGGGTCTAGTTTGAAAATTTTAGTCATTCCCAGTGTAAATTGAGAATATAAATATATATTTAGGGTGCAAGGTGTCGTTCAACTTTTGTTTGTTTTTTCCTTTGTCGATTTTGACTCTGTTTTCCAAGATTATTATTATTAGCATCATATTTGATATTTTTTATTAATATTTTATAAGTTTTTAAATTTGATTTTTTTTTGGGTACTATTTTGGTTTTTCTCAAGCTTAATCTCAAATGTATATAAATGCGCATATATGCAATTGTATTATTTATACATCAAGATAGTAAAATAAAAATGTCATATATTTTTATTTGTTGATAAAATATTTTTTATATCAAAAAATTATGGATTAATTATAATTTGTCCCCTTCAACAATGTCTCTTGATGCAATCAACTCCTTGAAGTTTCAAATGTTACAATTTGCTCCTTTCAAATTTCAAGATGATTAAACTGATTAGCAGTACTTGGAACATGAAAGTATTATGACACTCCTATCTCGTACATTATTTATTTACTTTTTTCTACAAATAAAGAAACGAAAAAGCCAGGAAAAAAATACACACTGCACGCCAACGCCCACGCCAACGCCAACACTTTTGCACTTTTAATTGTGTCTTTTCAACAAATTATACATTACTGAATTTTTTATGTTTAACTTATGTTTTGATGTCTAAAATTAGTTATTAGAGTTTGTAAGAGGTAGAACCCTCTACTAAGGATTTCGGCTTGACCTGGGTTAACTCACGCGGGCGATCCCCCAATAGCCTTTACCTCCCCCTGCCATAGGAAGTGTTCACTTATATGGCAGGGGGGGAGACGACTCTCTTCCGATGTGGGATTACCTTAGGAAAGGGTCCTATTGGCGAAGAGAGGTAAAGACTACTGGGGGGTCGCCTGCGTGGGTTAACCCAGGTCAAGCCGAAATCCTTAGTAGAGGGTTCTACCCCTTACAGAAAGGCGCCTTTTGGTGGACAAGATTCCCTCCCTCCGAAAGGATTTTGACTGGCCTGCACCATTTCCTAAGACAATACAGTAGTATTTACCTCTCTTCGCTAATAGGACCCTTTCCTAAGATAATCCCACATCGGAATAGAGTCGTCTTACCCCCTCGCATATAAGTCATTGCACTCAAAGGAGAAGGTACCCACTAGGCCTAGTGGGTACCTCCTCCATAGGAAGTGTTCACTTATATGGCAGGGGGGAGACGACTCTCTTCTGATGTGGGATTGCCTTAGGAAAGGGTCCTATTGCGAAATCCTTAGTAGAGAGTTCTACCCCTTACAGAGTTGATTGTAAAATATTTAATTTTAAAGGGACTATTTGTTGAAATTATAACTCACAAGGGTGAATAACAAATTATTTAAAGTTAAAAAAATATTTTATAATTAACCTAAAAATTATTGAATGATAGCGTAGTTGCGTATATGAACGGTTTTCAATTATTGAGCACCTAATAAGTCAAACGTTTAGAATTGTTTTTTAGTCTCCCATAGCATAATTAATTGCCAAAAGCTAAATTTTCATAGTTCATTTCAGATTTTAAATTTAATAAAAGGAAGTCAATTGTTCTGCTTTTTATAAGGAACCAAAAGGCCAATTTGACCACCACTAACTATCCCACTTTCGCCGCCTAAACATTGTAGTGGCCAACTTTAATAAATACTGCACTGGTTGTTCATTTTGGATACCGAATTTGAAAAAGGGGTGGATATGGATACCCCAACCAAAAGATAAAAAGGGTTGATGTGGACATTATTGTCTTTTTACTATTTGGGGCCTAGCCCAATTCACTACCAGTACCGGGTGACTTATTATTTACGCGTGCCTTCAAATAGGTGCCTCGAATCGAATGGCTATCCTGATTTTGACATCCACCCCCTCGGACTAAATGCGTTGGAGTTTGGACTTCTCTACTTCAGCTTTATCTTCTGCTTCCTTAAAAACATTTCTCAACAAAACATTTCCCCGCCGTCGTCCTCACCATCACGACAATAGTTAAATTTATAATAGATTGAGTTAAATTCGTTAACTTATAAAATAATTAAAATTTTTAATAAATATATATTAGTACATCAAAGTAGACACACATTAGTATACCAAAATACGAATATACACACACACACTAATACACCATAACACTCAAACTAACACTAAAAATTCACACACTAATACATCAAAAGTACACACACATGTGCTAACACAAAAATAAAATATATTTAATAAAAAAAATCAGTAATATTATACTAACCAAATTTTATGACCAAATTAAAAACTCAAATGACATGACAATATATTATTTAGAGTCTTTATTAGAGTCCAAATGACATGACACCAAATAAAAAAACTCAAGTCAGTTATAATGTTATTTGAGCTCTTAATTTACTCTCAATATTTTGTTAGTGTAGCACTATTAAAAAAATATATATACACATAATGGATCGGGATCGACTATGGTACATGTGTCATGGTTGAAAGTCAACCCATGGGTCACAGGTTTGGGTCAACCATGGATCATAGGGATGACCCGTAGGTCATGGATAGTATATTAGTGTGTGTTTTTTGTGTGCTAATGTGTGTGTTTTGGTGTATTAGTGCATATTTGTGTATTTTTTGGTATATCAGTGTGTTTGTGTATTTTTGGTATATTAGTATATTTATTTAATTTTATTACTTGTATTATTTATTAGAAAAATAAATAATCAACCTAATGAGGATCCATTTATAATTTATATTAACCTGCTTAATTAAAATGAATCATATTATCCAACCCATTTAGAATTTGCATTAATTAATATAGGAATCCAACTTATTTATTTATAAGCGGTTTAAGCATATTAATGAATAATGAGTTAAGATTGACATTTTAAACCATCACCACTGCTGTCGTCTACTACCGCCACACATTTTTTGAGAAAATACTTTTTATTTTAGTACTTTTTTATTTGAATATCTAAAAGATATTTATTTAACAATAATACTTTTGAAAACAGGATATAGTTCTATTGGGTAACTTCTCCCACCTAATAAAAAAGCAAGATATTATATTAGTGCTAATCATAATGATGATCAATTTTTTAATATGTAATAATTATGGCTGTGGTACAATGCCCATTAAATAACTATTATTAGTTTATGCAAAAGTATTGTAACATCATGAAGCATTATCACAGATTAAAGTGGTCCATTAAAGGTATGGTCGAATTTTTTACTTTAAAATTGGAGATTCGAATTTTAGAAGTAACATTAGAGTTCGAAAGTTGACCGTTATGGTAGTTTAGTTATATTTGTTCTCGTAATGAACACGGTCAAGGATGTGAATGTCATGATCTTATTAGTAAAAACTTATCATATTGGTCTCTGAACGTTTTTTTTTTGTCTCACCCTTTTTTAAAATAGCAAAAAAAAAAAAAAATCATGAAGCATCTTATGATTGTAGCATTGTTCGGTTAGGATGTGCTGGTAGGTAGATATTTTATTTCTTAACTAATAATTTCACTGATAATGGGGAGAAAAAGGGTTGAAACCGAAATTTTACACTTCGTAAGGGGTACTGCTGTAAATATATGTCTACCCTTATTGTACTCTTGTGTTTTCTGTCAAAGGACGCTGCGAATATGTGTGATTATTGGTGGGTCCAGCTTGAATGACAACCATTGAACTCTCAACAGCAACTGAGCTTTGTCTTCCACATTTTTCTTAATGTCAGCCTGCTTGCTTTTCACGGTGGCCCTTCCTCTCGCCAACTTTTTTTCACGTCTTTCTCAGGACCAAAAAAAACCTTTTTTTTTTCATGTGGCATCGCGAAAAATCTTTCGAAATCACATAGACACCCTTCAAGTTTCCTCAAATTAACAATTAGCCCACCTCTGTATTTTGTTTTGAGGGATTGTACTTCGTGATTAGCGTTTGGTTCCCATCTCTGGACTTGTTGAAACTTGAAAGGAATAGAGGAATATATATACATGATATCAGTAAGGGCTAAACAGTCGTCAGGTCAAGAAGGCTTTATTTTGTAGTTAGATTATAAGTCCAAATTGAAATCAAAATCAAAATCGAATTATTTGCCTCACTTCTTTGCAATTGTTACTTAACATTCCACGTGATTCGTGACATCAAAATTTTTGTATCTGTAGTTCATGTGTTTTTCGAACGTCACACTAGTAGAATCTTGGGAAAGTTCCTTTTGTCTTGTGTTTTGATCCTGTACCACATTTTTTTCTTATGATTTGATAATAGCTACATACCCGTGATATGGTTAATTTTAGACCAATTTGAGCAATTAATACTCCACACACTTTCTATCACTCATTGACTATTTTTCTTCCATCACCCACTGACTACTGTCCCATCCATCACCCATTGTCCACCCGCTACCCAACCACAACTGTGCACGGCCAAAACCTCTCCCACTGTCCAACTGTCACAACCCACTGCCCAACCACAATGACCAAAACAAACACAGTTCAATAAGAGTTTGACACAGACCATGGTACTGAGTTGAGTCTATTAACTTAAATGTGAAGACTAAAACAACGATGGGCTTACCATGATTTGGTCATCTTCACAAGCAACATACATGATAGCTGCAACCAGCCATGTCCACATTATAGGCCAGTCGCCATGACTTTATCACAAGGCCCAGATAATCCAAATGCCACTAATACTCGGTGATTTTGTGCCGATCAACTCAATTGCTATTATGTATAAGATTTCTATTTAAGTTTTGTCCATTAGATTGGGAGAGGTTTTAGGTGATAAAAGTTCTACATATCAAAATGCCTTTTCTAAGGGTCGGCAAATTTTGGATCATGTTTTGGTGTCAAATGGCGTGGTAGAGGAAGGTGAAGGGCAAGGAGGGGGTCATTTTCAAAATTGACTTCGAAAAAGAGAATTTTTTTGATATTGTCTTCAGAGTTGAAACTTTTTGGTGTAGATGGAAGAGATAAAATAGGGGATGCTTAAATTCTATGAAGATTGGAAAATGGCTTGTTTGTTTATCTAGAGTGTGGAGGCTTACTTTAGTTCGTTTTGTTTTGGGTCTATTGCTATTTATTTTATTTTCGTTTTTAAGATCCCACCTGCAGTAGCAAAGATGATGAATAAGATGACGATGGACTTTTTTTGGGTTGACAGTAGTGAAAAGATGAGGAACCACCTTGTTAAATGGGAAAATAAAAGGGGATTGGCTGTGGGAAATCTGGTGAAGCGAAATATGACTTCGTTGGATAAGTGGTTTTGAAAATTTTCACTGTAGGGTGATTCTGTGGGGTCTTCTGTTACCAAGATGATACAAGGCTCACATTCCAATAGATAGTGCTCTAACACTAGGCCAGCATGCTTACATAATTTTTCCCCATACAAAACCACATTTTAATGTAAATCCATCCAAATGTGTTAAATCAAGAGATACATAACTCTAATGTAACCAAGCATTAATCATGACCCAAATCTACATGCATGAATCATTCAAGTATAATTTGGGAATACCCATAACTAAATCTTCCATTTATGACCACATGCATTTTTTCACAATTATCAACCATAATCAAGTGCATGAAATAGAATTAGAGAACTAAATGATTATTTACCCTGACTTAAATTGAGATAGACTTGCTATATTCCACTTAACTAGTTTAGTCTTTTACATTTAGATGTGCATAGGAATTTCAAAGAATAAAATGAGAGAGAATGAAGAGGAATTGACCATTGCTTCCATGGTTACCAAAAATGAGAAGAAATGATCTTCTCGATATTCTTATTGCAACGAGTAACTACAAATATAGCCCTTGTACTTTTAAATATTAAATTAGGCCTTGGAATACAAATCTCATGACCCATAATCCCTTTTTCCAATTACTTTTAAAGTCAATCAAAATTTGTCTACTCAACAGATGTCTCTCGAAGATAACTTTAAGCATTTATGTTTCAAGTGTAAGTAATGCAATGCGCATTACAATTCACACATAACCACAATTACAGAAGCATACATCCTTGCATATTTTGTTTTGGATCATCATAGGATCTCGTGTAATTGTCCTGTGTTAAATTACAATTGGTTGTGGATGAGTCCATATTATGAAGTTCAACCTTGATGGATCTATTCAATGTTTAAAAGCACGGCTATTTGCTAAGGGATATACTAAGACTTTATGGTGTGATTTTCGGAAGATGTTTTTTTTTTGTGTAGCTTAGTTTTCCTCTCTTCATGTGTTGATTTATTTGACTGCCAATCTTGATTTTGTTTTAGTTAGATCTTAAAAGCACTTTCTTACATGGTGACTTGCTAGAGGAGGTTTACATGGAGCAACCACCTGGAGTTGTTGCTCAAGGTGCATATCACAGTTGTGTGTGTCAATTAAAGATGGCTTTGAATGGTCTAAACAATTACCAAGATCATGGTTGGGTAAAATTTCATAGGTAGTTTGGGTTTGGTGTCTTCATGTATCAGATTGATCATCCGTATTCAACTTGCACTATACGTGTTTATGTGGATAATACTGTAAATTTTGGAGATGATTTTAGGTTTTCTGCAACATTGGTTTCATAATGAAGACTTAGGCTAACTTAGATACTTTTTGGGTATTGAAGTTGCTAAAGCTAATAATTGTATTAGCTTGTCTAAGAGAAATTATGCACTTTTATATGCCAGAAAAATAAGTTTACTAGGTGGTACAGCAGTTGATTTTTCTATCTCTATCGATCATAATCAAAAACTTTTGGTGGATGAAGGTGAACTATTTGGAAATCCTACTAGATATCATAGGTTGGCCAGGAAGTTGAATTATCTCATTATTACTCGTTGAGATATTGCATATGCAGTGAGCGTTGTAATCCAGTTTATGGGTTCACTTTTAGTACCACATTTGGAGGCTGCTATTCTTATTTTTTGATATCTTGGACTTGGATTGGTGTATCGGTCAAGTGGACATTTTAGAATGAAAGGTTTTACCAATGTTGATTGGTTGGATGTCCCTGAGATCCAAGGTCAACTACAAGATATTTTACTTTCTTAGTGAGCAACTGAGTTTTGTGAACAGGAATAAGTAAATTGTGGCAGCATGATTGAGTGCTGAAGTGGGCAATAACAAACGATAGTTTGGTTATGTGATGATCAGGCAGTACTTCACATAGTTGACAACCTAGTGTTTCGTGGGATAACTAAACATGTCAAATTTGATTGTCTCTTCATTCCAAATAAGATACTACGGGGGAGCATTTTACTCAATCTGTGAAATCCAATGATCAATTTGTTCACTAAGGCATTGAGTCGTAGCCTAGCTTTGATTACATGATATATACTCCATGTTGAGCAGTGTTAGGTAGTGTACTTTTATCTATTATTGTGATGAGTGTACACATCGCCTAGAATTGTCACCTTAGATGAAACAAGACCAGTGTGACCATTACAAGTCTTCAGCTTAATTTAAAAAAAAAATTGGGTCGTGGGCTTAAGTGAAATGAATCCTTCAGTCCTGCAAACACAAATTTGATAGTTTTTCTCGTACATAATTTTTTCAGAAGCCAATGGGAAAACTATATAGAAGGATGAAACATGTCGTCTCCAGGTGAGACTAACTTTGTCATTTTCTTTTCATTCTTTTTCCAGATATGTGCTTGTATACTTCTCCATCTTGTATGCCCGCTATCATACTGGCAAGGTTACTGATGAAATGCTTTCCTTGCCGAAAGCTCCGTATCTTGCTGTTGGTCTCCTAGAGGCTCTTGGTGCTGCTTCTGGAATGGCAGCTGGAGGTAATGCATATTTGACAGTTCTCTGTTCTCCTTTCATTTCATTCTCTAGCCTGTTTTTCCTGGAAATGGTCTTCACCTTCAAATGGGGTATATCATTTGGTAATGTTCTTTGGTGGTTTTTCCCCAATACTTGTCTTTAGCGGAATCTGACTAGTACAATAGTACTCATCATGCTCCCAGATTATTACCTCACAGCGGTTTAAATAAAATATTACCCGTTTGGCTCTGGTCACTATATAAGTGCATTTTGTTTGCCAATGATGCTGTTTTAATTGATAGGACATTGTACGGGGTATGAAAAGTTCAAAAGTATGAAGAGATGCACTGTCACCAAAAGGTGTCATGTTTTACAAGAACAATACAAACTTCTTGGGGTATGATTTTTGTGTAGCGATAGTGAAAAATTGATGAGCATTAGAAAATTAACATTGGCCATTTTATCTATCTTGGATCAATTGTCCAAATTTGGATAAGGTGTACTTTTCCTTTTTCTCGAAAAGCCGCTGAGTGAAACTATCAAAGAAAGTAGATAAAACTACCTTTCCATAGGATGTTGCCACGAGAAGTAGAAGAGCATGGATAAGGCACTGAATCAGTTTGAGAGCGTCATCGAAGGCCATGTTCACTTATGATCTATTGTACAGAAGTTTGTGCAGTTAACTATAATGCTTCAAAACGGGTGCAGGCAGCAGTACCTTAATGCTCCGTTTGGTAAGAAGGATGAAAACTAGGAGAGACACACTTTCTATTCTTCAAGGAAAGAAAGTAAAAATGATACACTTTCCTTCCTTTGTGTTTGGTTGGATAGATGAAAAATAAAAATGACTAAATTATTTTTTTTTTTTTGTGCTGACTAAGATTATGGGTGACAATTGAGTCATGTCGTGTTAAATTCGTATCGAGTCATTACGGATTTGTGTCAAACATTAGTCAAACCTAACTCAACTTATTTAACTAATTGTGTCGTATTGAGTTGCGTGTTGACCTGTTTATTTTTGTGTCGTATTCGTGTTCACCCACATAAACTTTGAATAAAAAATTTAATGTTAATATTTTATTTTCACTTAATTGAATCTATGTTAATATTTTTTCTACAAACTAAAAATTAACTTAAATAAATATAATAATAAGTAAAAATATCTTTTTTATATAATAATTATGTTAGTGCTTAATAAATAGTTATAAATAATTAATATTTTATGTTTATAATACTAGTTAAACATGTTAGTTTCATGTTAATTTCGTGTTATTATACAAATTAAAAAAATAGAGAAAGTGTTTATTTTTAAATAAACGGTTAACTGATTGAACTAAATATGAACCTTTTATATTTTTTGTTCGTATGTCAGGTCATTTTCAAGTTCGTGTCAAAAAATTCATGTTTAATTCAAGTTGTGTCATCGTGTTGAGTCAAAAATTTTCAGCCTTAGTTAAGATGGAAAAAATATTTTTTTCAATTTTAAATTTTTTTTTATTATTATTATTATTTTTTTTTATTTTTAAATTCATTTTTAAATTTTTTTAATATATATATATATATATATTTTATCATTGTATTTTTATATAAAATTAATGTATACATAATATATGTATATATTAAAAGATATATAGACAAATAAGATACATCTTAACACAAATAATTAACTTTTCATCCACTTTTCTTTTGACTTTAGAGGGATTGATTTTGATGAGTTGGAAGAAAAGTTAATCCATCCACTTTTTCATTATTCCTATTTTCCTTCCTTACCAAACATGATATTTTATTTATCCCTCCAACTTTCCATCATTTCAACTTTTTATCCTTCCATTTTTTTATCATACCAAACGGAGCATAAAATGTATGAATTATATAGAATGCCAAAAAACAGAAATGAACAAGAGCAATAAGAAGAAAGAAAAACATTTGCAAGAAATTAGTCGCCATATAGTGTAAAATGAATTGAATGGAAGTTATGTATGATTGGTTGAAATTATAGAAGCAGTGTTAGGGTTTGTAAGAAAAAGGAGAAGAGAAGAGAAAAGAAGAGAGTAGAAAAAGAGAAAGGGAAAAATATGTTGTGTAGGCTACGTTGCGTATACTCTCTTATTTATGCTAAACTTGATATTATGAGAATTACATTACTACCCTTCATTACTAAAAATGTAAGAACTCTAACAACTCTCTCTTAAACTAGAG
Organism: Ilex paraguariensis; assembly: GCA_963454935.2. Lineage (NCBI taxonomy): Eukaryota > Viridiplantae > Streptophyta > Magnoliopsida > Aquifoliales > Aquifoliaceae > Ilex > Ilex paraguariensis. The sequence goes on from CAUOFW020000935.1 coordinate 18,385, forward strand.
CATAAAGATCAAAGATGTTCAACTTGGAACAAAAATTATTAAAGACTGGTCGAACCAATTGTTTAATCTTACTCATCAAAAGATCTCGAATAAAATGGAATTCCACTTCGATGTGTTTTGTTCTCCCATGAAATACTGGATTTTTTGTAATGAATCTTGTTGTCTAGTTATTACAATGCAACTCCATAGGAAAGGGCACATTGATACATATACACATTCTGTTTTTTGCTATGCCAAGTAACAAGATTACTACCAATAAATATATAGTAACCTAAGGTAGATCATCTATCAATACTACTGTCAACCTAATCAACATTAGAGAAGTCAGTAACAATCATGGATGTTGAAGGACAATATAATAATCTCTTTTTTGGTGCTTCTTTCAGATACCGCAGAATACAACAAATAATCTTCCAATAAGGCTTATGAGGAACGTGCATGAACTGACTAACCACACCAATAACATTGGTAATATCAGGGTGTGTAACTATAAGATAAATCAGTTTATTAACTAACCTCTGATAGCTCCTTATCTCATTAAAACCTTCATCAGTCTCAGCATCTAACTTAAGTGTAAAGTTTATAGGAGTATTAGACGTGTGCCAAGAGTTCCAGTCTCAGATAATAAATATAATATATATTTCTGTTGGCATTAATTGATACCTTCTTTCGACTGAGCAACCTCGATTTCAAGAAATATCGAAGAATACATAAATCTTTGGTATAAAATTACTTCCACAAATAGACCTTGAAGTGGACAATACTATCTGAGTCATCATTGCTAATGACAAAGTCATCAACATATAATAACAGTGGAAGAGCGGAGAATAAAAACTGAATTGTCTGAAGTAGAATGCTAAAAATCATACTGAAATACAACAGTACTAAACTTATCAACCCAACCATGTTTTGATTGTTTCAGGCTGGATAGTGTTTTCTTCAGATGACACACTAACTGTTCTTTACCAGATACAACACAGCTTGGAGGTTGTACCATATATACCTCCTCTTGTAAGTCTCCACGTAAAAAGGCATTCTTGATGTCCAGTTGATATAAAGGTAATTCACAACTCACTCTAACCAAAATAAGAACTCTAATAGAATTAAGACGGGTAGTAGGAGAGAAAGTCTCATAGTAATCCACATCATATGTCTAGGTGTAACCTTTGATAATCAGACGGGCTTTCAAGTGCTCAAATGAGCTATCAAGATGATACTTTCCTGTGTAGACCCATCAACAATTGATAGACTATTAACTAGAAAGAAAAATAGTAAGGTCCCATGTCTGGTTCTCATCAAGGGCTTTTATTTCTTCTTCCATAGCTTATTTCCAACCAAGGGATGTCAATGTTTGTTTCAAAGAATTAGGAAAAAATACCGAAGATAAAGTTGATGCAAAACAATAAAAAGATGATGAAAGTCGGTACAAAGAAATAAAATTAGAAATTAGATGTTTTGTACAATTACGAGTACCTTTCCTCAATTCAATAGGCAAATCAGAAGATGATGAACTAGCTGACGGTTGAAGGAACACTCAGTAGAATCAAGTGATGACTGTGGAGCTAGAGCATATAGAACAACCTGTCTGTCCTTGGAACGATGATAAACTTGCAAAGGAGTAGGACTCGGGGACAAAGAACATACACAATCTGGTACAATATGTAACAAGAGCTACCCTAACTTGGGGAAAAAATTGAGGAAAAGTGTATTGCCTAATGCAAAAAAAAAAAAATGACTAAAAAAAGTTAACATCAGCACTAACATATTATAGACGAAAAATAGAGTCATAGCAATGATAGCCTTTTCGAGTACGAGAATATCTCAAAAAGACGCAGTGAACCGAGCGAGGTAAAAGTTTATCCCTACCCAAACTAAGAAAATAAATAAATGCAATACAACCAAAGACACGAGAGGTGAGACCAAATGGCGATGTATTATAGATGAGAAACAAAGTCATAGCAGCGATAACGTTTTCGAAGGCGAGAATATCCCAAAAAAATACACTTAATCGAGCGAGGCAAAAGTTTATCTCTACCCAAACCAAGAAGATGAACGTATGTAATATAACCAAATACATGAGGACTGAAACTAAATGGCGATATATCAGGATAAATTAATGAGAAAGGAGATTTGTTGTCTAAAATGGGAGAATGTATGCAATTAATAAGATAAACTAAAGTAAGAACAGCATTATCCGAATATGATTTTGACACATGCATGTTAAATATCCAGGTGCGGGCAACATCCAATAAATGACGATATTTACATTCGACAACGACATTTTATTGAGAAGTATGAGGACATGTGGTTTGATGGATAATGCTACGGTCAACACAAAAGATTTTCATAAATGATTAAGTATACTGAAGAGATTGTCAAACTGAAGGACTTTAATACGAACATCAAACTGAGTCAGAGTTTTATTATAAAAGGTGATAAAGACTTTGGGTAATTCAGAAAGGTCTTCATAAGAAATAACTAAGTCATACGAGAGACAACATAAATATCATGAAATAGTGAAACCCATAAATACTTTTGAATCTTGCAGGACCCCAAATGTTTGTATAAATAACATAAAACGGATTGGACTGATGACTTGAAGAACTAAGAGAAAAAAACCATGGTGATGTTTGCCTAATTGACAAGCGTCATATTCTAACACAGAAGAAAAACTCCAACCAGGAATAACTTGCTGTAACTTTTATAATGAAGTATAACCTAGTCAAAAGTGTCACTGAAGAGGAGACAAAGTAGCACTCAAGGAAAGAATAGAACCAACAAAATTTAAGTAGTAAAGGCAATTTTTTAATGCGCCAAACCAAGAACTTTCTTCGTTTTGAGCTCCTAAAAATACAAGAGGATGGAGAGAAGATTTAGAAGAGTACAGAATATTGTAATGAACTAGTAAACTGACTTATAGACAACAAGTTAAAAGGAAAATTAGGAAACAAATAGACCAGAAGTTAATGACATTGATTGAGTAGGACGGAGATCGCCAACCCCCATGCACTAATCAAAACAAGCCATCAACTAATACAATATATGAGTTAGACGAACAAAAATTAGAGAAAAAAGAAAAATTACCATACTTATAAGCACTAGTCCTAAATAATTGATCTAAGATGACGAAGATGGGTGAGCAACCATACATGCAGAGTTACCGTCATTAGCAAGACCGATAGTAGGAATAGATAAATGTGGAGAAAGTGAAGATAATTGTTGGATGAGTTGATGAAGCTAAGAAGAACGATCATCACGAGAATTAATAATAGATGTAATTGGAACATTAGGAGAAGTCTAATTTACTAGAGAACCGAACTGTTGTGTAGGCTACATTGCTCTACATTCTTATTTATACTAAAATTGATAGTATGAGAATTACAATACTACCCTTCATTACTAAAAATGTAAGAACTCTAGCATGATTGATTGACAATTTTCAATCTGGACTAAAAATTGTAGTGGACCTGTATGACAGAATAATTTTATCCACATTGAAGACGTAAAAAGAAATAAACAAACTTAAAAAGTTTATATGTCGAGGTTGTTGATGAGGTCATGATTGCCATGTATTTTATGGATATGCTTGTTTGTAGAGCAGACTGACTGGAGTAGAAAAAATATATCTTGATTAGAACATTTTTGTTAAGGTTGTTAAGAGTATCCAACTCAAAGCTAATTGATAATAAGTGGAGATGCCCCTCCATTATATAAACTAACATTGGGTGGTCCTAATTAGTCGAGGTGGGATAGAAGCTCCCTTTACACCTTTCTGCATGTAGGACCTAGGCTTGCAATTGGGGCTAACAAACAAACAACTGTGTTACCGGGAAATTCAAGTGGGAAAAGAACTTGGCCTACTATCCACTCAAGGCCTAGCTATGATACCGTGTAAACTTTGATGAAGAAGAGAAGGAAAAGAAAGAGAGAAAATATTGTTACGACTCCATTAGTTTGCTAACAGCTAAAAGATGTACAAAATAAATCCTTTATAGTAGGGCAAAGAAAACTAGAGGTGATGTCTCTTCAAAGCATTTAACTCAAAATCTATTGACAATGAGTGGAGCGGCCCTGAAGTATATAAACTAACCTTGGGTAGTTCTAATCAGTCAATGTAAGATATAAGCTCTCTTTACAAAGGGAAGATATATTAAATTGATAATTAAATTTTGGGGTTTCCAGATTCAAAATTTTCTTCTGATCTAGGATCATTTCTATTGGTTCCACTAGTTACTTGTCTGAAATATGGATTTGTGATTCTTATAGTTACTGAATCCATAATGTGAAGTTATCTTGTCCAGTGTTTCAACCCTTGTCAACGTGGAATTGTGAACGTATTGTTAATTTTGTTTATGTTTTATCTTTTGTTTGCTTTTGAAAGAACTTCTGTTGTTTCTGGTCCGATGTATTACAATTCTTTTGTTAATGCTAACAATTCTTTGCAATAGCTGATATCTTATTAGGTTTTAGCCTTTTTCTGGGGGTTATATTTCGGCTACTTATGTGTTAATTTTCACGTAGAAGAGCCTAAAGTATGACTGATTCTGTTTATATGTCATCCTCTTCTTGAAACAGCAATTCTTTCTGGTGCCTCAATTCCCATTTTGTCTCAGGTAAATAGGGATTCAATGTTCCTTTTTTCTTGTTTTGTTTTTCATTTTCAATAAATTATTAACTGAAAAACAACACCTCTTGTTGGATTGCTTTTGTCAATGTGTGGGCTCTGCAAATAGTGCAAACTTGGTCCATATGCCCAAGTTTGCAGGTAAAGAGCCAAGCACTGGCACAGTTAGATGATCCGAAGCTCATATGAAATTATCAAAGATGACAGTAAACTAAATTTGAAAGGAATGGAAAAGAACATGCATGCAGTAGCAGTATGAAAAAAATGTGCCCCCCCTCCCAAAAAAAAAAAAAATACAGACACACAAACCAAACCAATTAAATGTGCAGTTCTAAAAACCAGAATGCGTGTATGGTACTTCCATTTCAGGGGCTGAGAAGTTAGCATTGCCGGGACCCAATCTTTAGGCTTGTCAAAATGGATTGACAGAAAACAAGTACATCGTTAGTCCTGAGTTTTTAGGATATATGCATATAAACAGTATTTGGTATTGATATAATCTCAGGCACTTGTGGCCTTGGCTGAGTCTGTGAATATCTTTATTCTAAATAGTAGTATGGAAGTTGGAGAATTAATTTGGTCATCTGCTATTTATTACTTTGCAGAGCTTTCTTGTCTGGCAACTTCTTCTATCATATATTCTCCTTGGGAGGAGATATAGTTTCAACCAGCTGCTTGGATGCTTTCTTGTGGCAGTTGGTGTCATCGTAACTGTTGCGAGGTAAGCAAATGATGTCATAGGTGTAGAACTCAAAAGTTCACCTCAAACAATCTGTCCCTCTAAAGACTAGGATGTTGAAAACCTAGAATTTAAAAAAAAAAAAAATCGAGGTAGAAACATTCACGAACAAGCATCGTTTTTTGATGGTTTTTCCTCTTCTCACAGCCGCTCAATTCCCAGATGTCCTACTTGAGTTTAATGGAACATTTTGAGAAAGTACTTATGGAAATTGGTTAATTTTTATGAATTGAATCTTCTTGTTGAAACTTTTCTTATACTTAATCTGATCTATTTCATAAATGAAGTATTTCATTAGTTCCACCAATACCTATCACATATTGCAACAGGGAGAACAAAAAAAAGGGTTTTCCACCTCACGTTTTTACAATGTAGGCCTGTCCCTCAGGAAAAATCAATTAGTGCATGCATTCTTACTTGGACCATTTGCTAACTTGACATTATCACTTGGACATGCCCAACTCTATTTTATTTTATTTTATTTTTTTGCAGCGGATCTGGTGCTAATTCATTGATGGAAGCTGGCATATTTTGGAGCCTTTTGATGATAGTTTCTTTTTTGTTCCAAGCTGCTGATACAGTATTGAAGGTTGATAGCTTTCTTGATGCTTGTAATGTTTAATTTCTCCATCTTGGTGCTTGTACTGTTTCTTATGTGGTGCATTTTTTATTTGTAGGAAATCATATTTTTGGATTCTGCTCAGCGATTGAAGGTAGGTATACCAATAGACTAGTTCCATTTGCATGCTTCTAGTCTCCTATAAATTTTAATTTCCAAAAGTCATTTTTTGTTTGTTTGGACATTGCAAAAAGATCATATAACTGAAGGTTCACTGCATCTGAAAAGCAAAATTTCATCATGTGATCAGCCCCGAGGGGAGAAATAATGTTGCAAAAAGAGTGTTTCATCACTCAACCTATTTTAAATATTCAAGATGGCATAATTTTTTTAGGTCCATATCTTGTGCCCAGGAAATTCCAAAATAAACTTAAATTGAATTCTCTCACCGTCAAGTTGAAGTTTATCAAACTATCAGGTGATATCTTAATGATAATTGTATACATCTATTACAGGGAGGTAAAGTGGATCTATTTGTTGTAAACTCCTATGGATCTGCTTTCCAGGTTTGTCTGTTAGATTCTCAGTGTTGTCTAAAATTTTAGCTCATTATCCACCTGTTTACTGGTGCTGAAGCCTGGTAAGCTTGTGTTAATGTTTAATGCAGGCAATTTTCATCTGCCTCCTCATCCCTTTCTTGTCAAAGTTATGGGGTATCCCATTTGATCAACTGCCAAACTATCTTCGAGATGGTGCGGCCTGCTTCTTGAGCTTAGGCACTATATCAAGTGGTAAGATATTACTTGTTCATAGTAGAACTTATTTGCTTAAGTAATAAAATTGCATATTATGTTGGTAGCAAGTAAGCAAGCAAAAATCCAACAATTTACAGCACAGCTGTAGTAGCATAAATAACTAACATGATAAACCAGACCCCCTTTCCTAAGAGGGGGGAAAAGCCGCTTTGGAGCATTTATATACAAGAATAGTAGTGGAAGCTTCAATTTGCAGCAGATTGAAGAGCACAAGCATATACTCATTAAGGATTTATTTTTGATAAGACACTTGTAATTTGGTAGTTTGCTGATCGTCAATGATTGATGACTTCAAAATTTTCATCTTGTTTACATTGAAAAAAATTTAAAATTCTGGGAATTATCTGAGTGGAAAACTTGTGAAGATCTGCCATTGAGGCCTACAAGTTGAAGGTAAAAAATCGCAATGAAACAGCACTAAAATTGGGGAGTGTTGCTGTGCCAGGACTAGACCAGCAGTGCCCGTGGCCATTCCATATCATTGTTGAAACAGAGTTCTCTAAACCAGTCTAACAAATTTCCCATTCCATATATTTATTAGTCTCACTCTTTTACTTAATTGGATTCCATCTAATTGTGAAGTTATGCTGCTGAAGTTGTTAAATTTTTGTTTTGTGAAATTAAAAGAAAGAGTCTATCGGCAATTGTAAAATATAAGTTGGTAATCAAAATTTTATGCTTCAAATTAGTTCAAATTGTATATTCAACTACTATGAACTCAGGGGTGATGAATAATAGGGATTGGTTTGGCTTTGCCTCCAGATTTTACCATTCTGTTCTGCTCTAGTGGCATTTTTGCTGTAACGACACTGCACTCTGTAAAGGGTAGCAGGAAAACTGAATTCTTCTTGTCTTTGGTATTTGGCTGGCCACAGGATGTGACGGTGCACCGCTACTGCCGCTGCTCTTTGTTATTGTCAACATGGGTTTCAACATATCATTGCTGCATCTGCTGAAGATCTCTTCTGCTGTGGTATCTTGCCTTGCATCCACATTTTCAGGTACATATTCGTTCTATCAAACTAATTTCCATATAATTATCAATGAGTCGTTACAGCCCCAGAGGGTGAATCAATGATTTCAGCTCACTGGCTGTGGTGGAGCTCCGCTAAGCCAAATAACTAGCTTGTCATTTGTGTGTCGAGAAGCATTGTGTTGCATGCAAGGGCTCCTTTGAGGCCAGGTTGGTGGTCTAGAGCGCTAAGCGTGAATTGATTTGTTTCAAGTCCCGTACGTGCATAACCCAAACTCAGTTAAATATGACATCAACTTCAAATCAACACACTTGCACACACTACCTAAACGTTAATTGAACTGATACTGTCCCAAAAACAATCCACAAGTGTATGGTCAATTAAGAGGTACAAGCATTCTAGGTTTTTTTTTCAAATGACTAGGAAAGATTGGAAATCAGACAGAAACTTTAGTGTTGGGTTGCAATAAGATTTGCCTATATTTGGTGGTGGAGTCAGTCATCTGGTTTGTGAGCCCTCGCATATTGGCACGCCCAGCCTATTGAAATTACAGTCAATTTGGTCATTGAATGTACAGAAATCTGTGATATTAACCTGCACGAGTATTCCAAGGGTGTGAGATTGACCATGTGATGGACTGTAAACTTGAACGTCTTGTGTTGGACTCTCGCCCTTGATTCCCGTGTTTAGCGGATACATGTGATTAGTGGGTGATTGTAAGTATCCGGGATTTAATCGGTAGGGATAACCTTGGAGAGGTTCTTCGTCATCAGCATAAAAAAATCTGTCATACTTACAAAGGAGAATTCAAAATTCACATGCACATCAACCAGTCAAAACTTCCATTTGGATCCAATGAAATACTGAAAAGCCATGGTAGAGCAATGATATTCAAAGTTTTTTGTATCAAGCATGAACAAAATTGCCAAGGTGTCCGGTTTATATTAGTCTCATCAAACTATAGGACTATTGGAATTAGATCATTTTTCCTTCAAATTTTCTCTCTCTAATTAGTTAGATGCTTTGTTACTACTGATTGATTGTTGTCATTTTGGGCTCTCTCCTCTGCAGTGCCGATATCTGTGTTTTTATTCACGCTGCCACTACCGTACCTTGGTGTTGCATCTTCCCTGCCACCCGGGTTTGTAGCAGGTGCCATCATCCTTGTCATAGGCATGGTTATTTATACTTGGAGACCATCATCGGGTCATAAGTGACTCCCGGTCATTACTCAAATGAACCATGATCATGATCGTGATCATCATCATTTTTTGTCATCTCCATTATTGATTGATGCTCTTGATGGTGCAGTCCGGGTGGTTTGGTACTTCATAAAAGAGATCTCACCCAAAAACACAAAAAAAAAAAAAAATTGTTTGGCGGAAGAGGATCTCACCCAGTAGGGGGAAAGAGGGAGAAGGGGGAGGGGGTAACAGGAAGAAGAAGTGACTGTTGTAATTGTAACATCAATTATTTATAAATCATAATCTTTATTTGCAATGCAATGAATAAAATGGTTTTGTTTGCCTGATTTGATCTTTCGTCTTTAGATGTCATGCACAATACAAAATAAGAATGCAAGTCCGCACAAAGTTTTCACAATTGCAAGGTCTAAAAAATGTTAGATGTACATAATTTTACATCCGTATATGTGGAAAAGATGTTTTCGAACACTGGCGAAATACCAAAGCATTTAGGCAGATATATGATGTTAAGTCATTAAATGACAGTTGAGTTTATGTAAATTGGTAGAGAGAGAGTATACTGACCCTCTCATCATCATCATGTCTAAGATTCAAAATGGTTTAAATTCACTTGTGATTTGCACACAGGCGAAAGAGTCAAGTTTTCAAAGAGTGAATTTAAATGTCAAACTTAAAGTTTTAGAAATGCAATCAATGATGAATACGAAAATACCAATTAAATCCCCTTGTGCGTAAAATCGTGTTATACACAATTCTCCTATATAATAAAATATCTTACAATTCAAATTTTAAAAGATAAACAAAATGACTTTTGTTATTCGCGGTTGAAATTGTTTTAAATTTTACTTTAAAATTAATCTAACGACTAATATTAAAATTCTAAATTTAATAGGAAAAAATAGGGCCCTTAGGGTGTGTTTGGAATAATTTTTTAAAAGTATTTCTAAAAATTATTTCTTATAAGTATTTAAAAAAATATATATTGTTTTGAACCGCTCCACTACCATCGCCGCCGCCGCCACCATCTCCACTGCTGCCACTATCACCACCACTGTTGTCACTGCCACCGCCACTATCGTTGTCGCTGCCACCGCCACCACCATTGTCGCTGCCACCGCCACCCCACCACCACCACCACCACCAACATCGCCGCTGCTGCCGCCACCACCACCAACATCGTCGTCGTCGCCGCCGCCACCACCACCACAACTATTACTGTCTGCTACCACCACCACTATCGCCCACTATCTTTCACCCCCACTACAAATCGATGTTTAAATTCATTTATCTCTTCTCTATGTTTGCAATTTAATTTTAGATTTGAATACAAATATATTCATTTTTTATAATTTGTTATTACTTTGTTCCTTTATGTACAAACAATAACTATTCTCCTATATGTGCTGTATTCTCTCTCCAAATTTCAAAATAGTACAAAGCATTTCGAAAAAAGTTCGCTACTGATTATTTAGCCTTTTGTCATGAATTAAGCATCCTAAGGCAAAAAATTGAACAAGAACATTTAAAAAAAAAAGCAACAAAGAAAACCAAAATGAATATTGCTAAATAATATGGCTTAAACCAAAATTAGGTGGTGTTTGAAGACTTAAAACTAAACACATTCTGCATTTTTTCAATTAAGTGTGTGATAAAAAAATTCACACCAGTTAAAATTTTGAGCACCTCTTAAAATAGGTTAAAATTTGTAAATAGCAAGCTACTTACTTATCCTTTTTTTTTTAAAAAAAAAAAAACTACATTCATTTATAAAAGTTTAAAATGCTAATTTATAAAAAATTTATAAATTTTTCATAATGGATAAGTTTACCCTCTAATTTTCTATTCTAACTTTTCAACATTCATCATCCCATCATTGGTGCATCACCACCACTACTAATGTCACCACCTCCACTACTATCATCCTGCAATCATTACCACTAGGTCTCACAATTTTAGACATGACTTGTGAAACCAATACGAACATGACATGGAATTAGTAATTTTGGGTATAGTCTTAACGGGTTCAAATAATTAACAGATTAATTCAACAGACCTGTAAAATAAACAAATCGGTTTCGTGTTTAACCCATCAACCTGTTTAACTCGTTAACTGTGGTACTATAAATTTTTTTTTAGAAAAGTTAGGTCTCTCAATCTCTATCTCATCTCACACCTCTCATCTCTGGACTCGTTCAAATTTAATGTTTTATTTTTTGTCCTTATTTTTTTGCTCAGCTATGGTTTATTGTTATAATAAGCAGGTTAAACATTTGTAATCTGTGGCAAGTTAATGGTTTTTTGTATGGACTCGAAATACTCTAACGTATTCTTTTATTTAGCGGGTGACACAAGGATTATATCGGATAATTCATCTAATAAACGATTAGTGTATAAATGTGATAATTGAACTCGTTTATATAAACGAATGGGATATGGATGAAGGATTTTTTTTTCACACAAATTCATTCCACCTTATACAAAACCGTTCCACTTGTCACGATTATCAGGCCTAATTACCACCACTCACCTTTGTCCCCTCCCTTCCCCCCCCCCCCCACACACACACAACAAAAAAATACAACCACCACCATCACTACTTGGAATCTCGTCTCACTTCCTTCGTGGAAAGAAGACATTGGTTACAAATGGCTTGTCGCCATCATCAGGAATGATAGTAGATTGAGGTGCAGATGTGGGCGGCTGGGAGGGGGGGGAGAATAGTCTCCACCCCCGTACTAGCTTAAAAAAAGTTCGTTTATCTTTAGTCCACCCCGTTAATGGGTAAATTTTTAATCTTTATCCCCGTCTCAGCAAGTAAATTTTGATCCAAGTTGTATTAGAAGTCTTGAGAAGTCTCTAATTAGGGTTGAGAACTCCTAATAGAGAGATTTTTGTAATATAAAATATGACATACTTCAATAAGTCTATTTGATAGTTTCAAATAGACTCATCCAACGGTCACTAACATCTCTTTCAATACTATTCACATTATATCGTGACTTCAGGCACGAGTTATCCCTAACCATTACTGACACTACCATTGTTACTACTGCTATTCTGTTATCCTGATTGTTGCCACCACTGTAGCCACTACCACCATTGCTACCACAATCACTGTCAACATGCTACCCCTTTCCCCCCTATATGATCATCACTCCATCATATCCACCACCACTACTATCACTATTACCACCCTTGTAGCCACTATTCTCATTGTTGCCACCACCCGCATCGCCACAGTTACCGACATTGCCACTATTACCATTATCAACTGTACTACCACCATCACTATTATTGCCACCTTACCACCACTACCTATACGCCCATTGCCATCACCATAATCATAAAACTACCTCTCCATCATATCAACTTGCTGTCGCCACCACCACCGATATTATTATCACTACCCACATTGTTATTGTCACTCCTACTACCACTACTAGTTATTATTGTCACCACCACCGTTCACATCCTCCCCCCCAACTATATCTTCCACCACTCATTATTCATATTGCCACCATCACACACCACCATCACCCATTGTTGGTATTTCCACTCTACCATAACCTCGTACTACAAGGGTGTGATGGTTAGAGAAAGTATTGGTGAGGGTGGTGACTAGAGGTGCCAAATTTTGATACAACACATTAACACAACATGAATCAAATATGAAATTAATGGGTCACACATGAAATTAAATGGGACAATGGGTAAAAACGGATCAACACGTTTAACACATGAAAAAAATCATGTCGGGTTCATGTCAAAATTAAGTCAACCTGATGAACCCGTATATATTTAAACGGGGTTGACATGATTCAGACACGAACCCGACTTAATCTATTGTAGACCCGTTTAACCTGTTTATGGTAGTATAATTTGCTTATTATGTTTGACTGATGTAGTCTTAACATTATTACTTATTAGTTATTACTTCTATTATAATAATTGACAGTATAATTCTTAATATTATCATGACATTATAAAAGTATTGTTCTTGCTTTAATTTTTTGGTTGAAATTTTAATGTATTTTAGTTAATTTTATTGATGAGATGTTATATGTTATTAATTAAAAAAATATTTGAAATTTTAGATGAATGATTAAATGATGTATTAATAGTAATGAACAGGTGTAGAAACAGATATGTGTGTTAACTCGAAAATAACTTATTTATTAAACATGCCAAACAAGTCAGATTTGGATAACTCGTTTAATAACCAGGTCAGATTAATGTTTACACATCTCGACATGATTATTAAACATGTTAAGTTTGTGTTTTAAAATTTTTGACACAAACTCGAAATTAACCTGATACAAAATGACCCAACTCAACACGTTTGACACCTCTATTGATGGTAGTAATAACAATGACGGGTGTATGCTAGCTGTGGGGGGACGTCAAAGCAACGGTGACAAAGGTGTACTAATAAAGTCAAAACAACAAGAGTATTTCAAAATTCTTTTCTATCGCTAGATTATGAAATGATAGTGATAATTTTGGTAAGAATAAGGTATCACAATGAGATGATAGATTAAGAACCATAATAATTTTTAAATATTGAATTTGTCAAACAGTTTTATTCAAATATATACTTACAAAGCAGTTTGGGTATATTAAAGTCATGTTTTCAATATACGTAGATAAATTAATAATTTAATAAATAAATTTGAAATTGCGGTATTGTGTAAAACAATTGCAAAAACAAGGTAACATTGAAAATTAATTCATATTAAGCACGGGTTACATTGACAAGTGTTGGTTGCGGTTACATTGTTTGTTCTTCCGAGGTCCAAGAACGGGAGGAACATTTTCTGGTAGACCCGCGCATTCAGACAAGCTTTGTAACGGATGGTTTCTTTCTTTCTCTCTCTCTGGACCCAAAACTGAACCCTAAAACCGACTTGGAAATCAATAATGTCAAGGGCTTCTCATCTGCCACCTATAGCAGCTCCAGCACTCCACGTTCTTAGACTCTCTCTCTTTCCAACTCTTAAGCTTTCATCACCATCACCTTCTTCAACCCTTCGTAGACTCTCTGTTTTTGCTCCGTCACAGACACTTAATCCCAAAACCCTCCTACCCAATTCTCCACAACTTCATTCCTTCAACCTGAAGTGGGTCTCGCCCATGGTGGGTCATCCTTGTCCCAAAGGCACAGGTTAGTATTTCTTGTAAAACCCATCATTTTCCTTTTTTGTTTGGCGTGAAGGAACTTTTTAATTTTCGTTGTTTTCTTGGCAACCAAAGAAAAGTATTCTTTTTGAATATCAAGTCAGTGAAGCTTTTGAGTGTTATTTTGGTGTGTCAGTTTATTACAAGATGCTTGTGGATGGTTTGTTTAAGTAGTACCAATTGCCAATTGGTTTTGTGTTCTATTGTAGGTTATCTGTTCCTACACCTCTTTGACCATCAACTGAATTTTTATTTTTGCATTGCACTTTTGTTTTCCATTGGAGTAACTACAACAATTAGTGTTGATACATACTTACATTGTAAGTGGGAGTGACAATTACAGTGACAGTTTCATTTATAGTTCTATTTGTGTGAAAGTAGAAATAGTAGTGGAAACGAGGGTTCCAGTATAAGAACTAGCACAAATGGCATTATGGTAGTGATTTAACAATAAGAGAGTTCTAATGATCTCGATGCAACTCAAAAATACAGTTATTTGGTCTTTTTTTTTTAAAAAATTATTGTAAACACATTGTTCTCTGTATAGTTCAAGAGCCAAAAGAATTATAAAGAAAGGAGAAAGAGAAAGGTGAGGTTATGTTTTTTCTTTTTAAATCTTTGTTCTGCCATAACATGTAAATATAAAGGGGTAGACCCAGCCACCCAGGGAAAGGTTGCTGAACAGAGAAGATCAATAAAGTAAGGAGCAATTAGAGGTTGTAATTGTGACGGCTGATGACACTGTCATTTCCTTGTGGAGCATTGTTTCTATCCACGGTGGTGGTTGTGGCACTCGTGGCTTGGTGAAGAAATAATCATTCCCGGTGATACTACCGTTTGTTTTTCTTTTCTTTTTTTTGCTACAAGGTCAACAAAGCCCACATCAAATGGAATAAATCATTTCTACCTAGTTGATTTTTTCCGTTTCGTTTTGCTGGAATTGGGTAGATATACATCGAACATAAGAATGGGAAAAAAAGGTTAATTTATAGAAATGATTATCCTGTGGTAGGGAATAACGTTGATTAATTGAGTATGTGCTTATGTTTTCTTTTTCTCACATCTGTTATTATTTGGAACAAAAAAAAAAAAGTGGAAGATTGTAATAATTCTGTAAGTTTTCTTTGTAGGAATGGTGTTTTTACTGTAATCAATTCCGTGCGGTGTCTGACTCAAACTAGCATAATTTTATTAAGAGATGGTTAATCTTTTGTCCCATTTTCACCCTTTAGTCCGTACATAATATTTCTCAAAGGTAACTTTTAGTTTGTTTTATCTCTAATGTTTTTGTGTTAGCTTTTTTAACGGAGCTTACATAATTTATGTAATGGTTTGTTCTCTTTGATTTCTCTTTTACTACTTTTTTTGTTTGTTTGTTTTTCTTGTGGGATGGTAGGGGTGGTATGGTTACGTTGACTTGCAATTCTAAATTTATTTGTTCTTATAAGTGGTATTGAAAACCGGCTCATACCATCATGATATGGCTCCTTAGATTGTAAACATTTAAGAACCAATATAGCTTTGAATTATGTCGGATTGTCTAGAATGACAACTACAGTACACTATGGTGTGCTGGAGATTGTTATGACCTAGTGCCCACATGAACTAGACAGATACCCGAGAAGCGCACTAAGTTCTATTTTTGCTTATGTATTGCCTACTTCATCGTTCAAGAGTAGATTCCGTACCCCATATCTGTAGGGAGTTTTAGTGGTTTACCTTTATCGGATCTTCAAAGGAATTGGAAGGTGTTTTGGCTTAATGTTTTTTTTCTCTTTTTGGTTTTTTTTCGTTGTGAGGATATCTTGTCCTCCATATTATAATTTGTTATCTCTTCTCAAACTTAAAAAATTTCTTCTTTTATAAAAAAAAATGAGCTAGATCCACCAATTATAATATTATATATCAAAGTAGTTGGTTATAGGTTACCATCTTGAATGAATAATGTGAGCATCCCATAAATCGCATCTCAATTTCCAAAGTTGACCACCAATTTCATATTCGGTTACACTTTTAAATGGTATTTTACCAAATTTATATATATTTTTTTCATTTAACTTTTAGATATTGTCCTAAAGTATGACACGATGGGTAGTTATAAAAAGTTTTACCTATTGACATCAAGAAAGATCCTTGTGACTAACATAGGTCATTGGTATTAAGGCTTGTTTGATGAAATTGTGTGTTTCCTATTGATACTTACTTTAGATTTAGAGCATATATATAATTTAATTATGATTTTTGGTGTCAAATAATTTGCTTACAAAAATTGTGGAACATCTGGTATTAAAGCATGTGTTTTTAACGTCCAAAATGTCATTTCTTTTCTATCAAAATGTTTGTGTTTTCATTGAATGAATCAGTGATTGAATATCAAAGTTCCAATGTTTCAAGGTGTTTTGAGATGTTTCAACATGTTGCGAGTATTGTTTCGGAAAAGATTTTTCTTTATCTCTATTATATTTTCGATATATTTATGAATTATTTTTGAAACATTTTTATTGTCGAGTTGACCTAAACAATGCATTGGAACAAGATTTTGATCCTTGGTTATTACTTATTAGTCATCCATTGTTGTAAATAAAAAAGAATTTACCGCATAATAATCAATTCCTTTGGCGCTATAACTTGAACTCTGGATCCTCATGCCTCGACCATGAGAGTTTCTCAATGAATGCCATTATTCAATTGGTTTCTCATTATGCTCATGATCAATAAAAGATTCATTTATCGTCCTTTTTTTCCTTTGGGATTATTCTTTTTTTTTGGTTTCTCATTTTGTTGTGCACCCCAAAAAATATATTTTTTCAGCTTCATTCAGTACTGGGAGCAGCACTGGAGGTGGTAGAGAAATATTGGTACAACATTTGCTAGTTAAAGAAGATGACCCAAAGCTTATATTGGAGCTGCAAAAACGAATCTCAGAAGGTTGGTTTTTGTACACTTTCAGTACCTCAGTAAAGGCTTCTTATTACTTCAGATCCATAAAAGGGGGCAAATCTGAAAATTACGATACCTTTGAATATATGATCATAGGTGTAACATTTGGAAGATCGATGTTCTCTCGTTGCTTGTCCTCAAAGATTAATCTTTGTAATGCTACACCTTGTTACATTCAGGAGAGGATCTAAGTGACTTGGCAGTGGAATACTCAATTTGTCCATCAAAAGAAGAGGGGGGAATGCTTGGCTGGGTGAGAAAGGGGCAAATGGTATGTTGCTCACATAATACTCAATATGTTGCTCTTGCTGTTTGAAGTAGAAGTTTGGGGGGGGGGGGGGGGCTGGTTCATGATCCATCGTTAGGCCTGTCAACTGTATCGGGTGAGGCGGGTTCATATTATCAGGTCTTAATGGGTTCGTGTAAAAAAGTACTCCACCCATACCCGATTCATTTTTAACGAATTGTGTTATATTGGGTTATTGTCGTATACGAATTGTGTATAACAGGTATATACACGAGTTATGTTGCGTATTTCTTTTGATTGACTCACCCAAACCCGATTCGTTTATTAATCGTGTCGTGTCGGGATCACTCATTTACGAAACGGGTGGTTTAGGAAAGGTCCAAACTTTTTAATTTCGTGTCGTGTTAACGGGTCGTGTCATATTTTGACACATCTATCCATTGCCTTTGCAAAACTTCAAACCTTATTCTCTCTGGAGGATAGATGAGAAAGTCCCAATTGACAAGATCATATGCCTTTTCAGTATTAAGTTTGTGGAACCTTAAAGCAATGAAACTAATAAGAAACACACAAATCCTCAGGTCAAGAAACACAACTCTACAGGGAATAAAGCAAAATTCAACTCTCATTAAGGTAAAACTCTCCCAATTATTTATAGAACAAGTCCCCACCTTCAAAAGTAATATTACTCACTAACAGCACAAAATGCTTTCTAGGCATTATCTGCACCAAACTCTTGTTATTCCTGTTTGGTTTATTAGGTATTTTACAATTTTCTACTGAGCATTATGAAGTAGTTACTCTACTTTTCCTTGCGAGTAATGGATCCTTCATGGTGAAATGGCTTAGGTACCAGAGTTTGAGGAGGCTGCATTTAATGCACCAGTAAACAAAGTTGTAAGGTGTAAAACTAAATTTGGATGGCATTTATTGCAAGTTCTCTCTGAGAGGTAATTCCAAAAGTATAATGAACTGAATTACCTTAGAAGTGCAGGTGCTGACTCTTACTTCATGAGTCTCTTATGTCCAGGGAAGAATCCACACTGCAAGATATACAGCCTGATGAGCTTCATGCGAAAATGCAAGACCCCTTGTTTATTGGGGAGGCTCAACTGATTGATGTTCGAGAACCAGAAGAAGTGTATGCTCTGTTTCCCTCTGACTAAATAACTGGGCAGGGAAACTTTCAGATGGTTTTCTGCTTTTTGAATTTTATAAGTTACCTAGTATGCTTCTAAAATGTCTATCTTATTTATTCTGATGATTATGTTCCACTATTTTTTGGTCACAACATCTGATAACTTGGGGGTTTGAGTACTGTTGATGGAGGAAAGTCTGAAAATGTTAGGAATATGGCCTCTCCCGTTAGTGAAGTACCTATTAGGACACACTACTGCCCGTTGAATAGACATAAAACCGAGAAACCTTGTTCACTTAAAAATGATTATAGGTTACCACACCTCCTTTTTTAGGAATCCAAATTATTTGCCTGCTTTGGATGTTCCCTTCTCTACCCCAGGACCAAGGGCGGAGGTAAGTAGGGGCCGGGGGGCACTTGCCCACCCTCAATTTTTTTTCCTTAATTATACACACACACACACATATATATATTAGTTATTTTTTAAATATTATTTGTTGTGCCCACCTTAAAATTTATCTTATTTTAAAAATTTGTGTATTGTTTGGTTTTAAATTCAAAATTTTAAGGTGAAATTACTTTCAATTGACCTACAATTGATCTCTATTTTTCTACAACTGACGATTGATTTGTTTCCATTGGATTGCAGTTGTATTATTACGCTTATTTCTTAATTTTTTTTTGATAGCTTTGCGATTTTAATATAAAATATGAAAACTCGTCACCATCAATTATAAATAGATGTAATAAGCCTCACATTTCGATAAGAGTTGTAATTGATTTTATTTTGTTCTTATATAATATATGCATCAACTTTTGACTCTTTTCAATTTAATGAGTTTTTATTACGAAATATGACGTAATTAATATAAATGTATCACTTTACGTTTATAAATTGAGAGGAAAAAAAGTTAAAAGTCAGGGCTACTCGAGACAAACCTATTCTAAATTTAAAAATAATTTAGCTATCAATTCAAGAAAGCTAATTATGTGAGATTATATTTAGACACCTTAAATAGAGCTTGATCTACTTTGAATTTTTTTGTGAATCAAGTATAATTATCCGTTAACTTTAATATATCTATTTGGTAAAAAATAGTATTGTTTGATAATGACTTTTTTCCTTTTCATCTTAGAAATTATTTTGACCTTAGGCTTTGATTTTCGTGTAAGTAGTTTAAATTTTTATCAAAATTAGATTTGTGATATATACCATTTTATTAATATATTTAAAATATAGGTTGTGCCCACCCTTAAACCAATTCCTGGCTCCGCCCCTGCCCGGGACTATTATTGGTACAAGCCACTAATGGCAACAAAAAGAAATATAGTAGTAAATTCTATATCTGGTGAACGGCAAATGGTGTTATAAAACATAATAGGTGACTAAAACCCAGAATACACCACTTCATCTGCCCAAGCTTCTTTTAGCTAATCTTAAACATCATCTTTAAAAACTGAAGGTTATTTAAATCATCTTACTTTAGCAACCACTTGAGTGACAACAATTGACTACCCATTACCCAATGACAACTATTGTTGCTATAAGGCTAAGTAATTATACTTTCTAGAAAGTGCGATCCTAGCCCAATATGATAATGAATTATACTAAAGACTCTAAACTATCATAACTTTTCAACTCAATGACGTCAAATTCTCTAGCTTTGATTCTCTTGAAACTGAGAATTATTTCTAATTTTCTATTATTTAAAATTATTTTTTATTTGCGCTTTGTAATTTGCCTTAGGGTAATGACAAACACAATATGTATGACTTTGAGAATAACAGGCAAAGCATTGTGGTAAATTTGGGGAGACACTTGGTTATATAAGATTCTAGAAAACCCTTTGTAATGCTTGTGGTGAAAACCAAGAAAGAATTACCTTCGAGGAGAATTGAGTAGAAAAATGGAATTCATATTAAATCTTTCGCTGGTGAAGGATTTTTTGATACTTAGAAAGGTCAAATTTTAAGGAGATATGAGTTGTGCCTGTGTCTTGGTGGTTGGATTGATGGTGGAGGTGGGCTTGGGTCAAGTTTCAGTGGGTTAACTCATGAATCAACTGGGTTGATTTAGGTGGAGGAATTCTGGTTTAGGAAACACAAGTAACTCGAGATGCTCAACAAGTAGACATGTTGATCCAAACGGTTGATTAATGAAGTGGTACTCTATGAAATACAAACTCAAACCAAAAGGGATGTAGTGTAATATTAGAAACCATGAGTCTATTGCTTGAATCCAAATGTGGTACACCCAAGTGCAGGTGGCCAAGCTGTGATAATAACTTGGTATAGTTCAAGGTCAATCATCAGGGAATGGGTAAATTGAACAAAGTGTAACAAAAAACAAGACTTTTTTTTTTTAAAAAAAATATGATTAATTGGAAAGCAATTCTCAAAAGTATAATTAATAATAATTTGAAAAATGACTTCCTAGTTTCGAGATTCGGATCTGTTCACATTTATCGAAAAGTTATATTTATGTAATATTAATTATCTCAGTTGATTTCTAACGTCAGTGTAGTCAACTGGAAAATATTTTGATGAACAAATAATTAATTTGATTGACTTGAAAATAAATTTTGAAGAACTAATTAAAATACTTGCAGAGAATTATAAACAATATTCATATCAAGAATATCAATCTTGTTGATGAATAATTAAATAATTGTACCATGAATATCAATCAATTGAATAAATAAAAAAATTAACATTGAGATCAAAATAAAAACGGCATAAGTATAAAGAACCAAATAAATAATTACAGATCCACCAACCCTAACTACAAAGTACAAAAAGACTACTCACAATTCATAGCTAGATCTTCAAGAATTGTGATGAAGAAGGAAATAGGTCAAAAGGTTGCTAGGTTGGAAAAATAGTGGATCCCCTCTCAAAAGCATATGGGTGTATTTATAATAAAGTAGTGTTGGCACAAGTAAAAAGGAAGTAAGACTCTAAAACAAACTGGTTGAAATTCTTCACTTGGATCAATCCACAAAGAGTATGGATTGATCTCTTAAAGTTTGCTGTCTAATTCTAAGGACAACAAGGATCATGAGATAATGGCTTATGGGATCACGAGATAATGGAACTTTGGCTCATGAGATAATGAGATAAAGGGATTTTGCCTAATGGGAAATTTGGATCAATTCCATAAAGTAGGGATCGATCCCTACATTTCAACAAATTTGGATCGATCCCCACTTTATGGGATCGATCCCTCCAAAGTCTCTGACAAATCTTTATGCTCCTTGTGGATCGACCCCTTCCAGTTTTGGATCAATCATTTACCACTCTCTGAACTTCCTTTTTCTGCTATTAACTCCTAGATCAATCATTCAATCCATTCCTTGTCATGCACACAATTTCAATGCTCGTTCAATACCCGCAATTTTATGTCATTTACCTGTAAAATATCAATAAAAATCCAACGAGCATAAAATATATAATGATATTATAATTAGCATGATTAACAAGAAATCAATGTAAATCATTAATACCAATGTACCAAAATATTACACTTTTCATGACTAATCATCTATCCCCTGCTATTATCACCTTCCAAAGGGGTGTCACTGTAATTTTCCCTTATACTTAACAAAGACGGGTTACTGTGAAAGAAAACTTGCGGATAATTGCTGACTAAGTCTTGTAATTATGGTTTACTTTTGCAAAATGAAAGAATTGACATATTAAAGATGTTTACCATTTCAAAACTAGGGTAATGCTTAAGCACATTCCTGCCAAAGGAGAGGAGCTAGATGGTGCTGCCCTATTCTTTTTCTAGAAAGAGGAGGAGTTGGTGCTGCCCCTTTTTTCCATTTCTTTTTTCTGTTTCTTCTTTTGTCTTTTCCTGAGTATGAGACATCATTTGTTTGGTCATCTGGTTTTTTACTTGCTAGTTATATGTTTTGCATGTTGTCATTTCTCTGACTTCTTTTCTTGTGCAACAGGGCGCAAGCTTCTTTGCCCAATTTTCAGGTTCTTCCTCTACGTCAGTTTGGAAGCTGGGGACCAGAAATTATGACCAAGTTTGATCCTCAAAAGGATACTTATATCCTGGTGTGTACATGCATCCTTGACTATCTAGAAAGGCTGCCCTTTTTTGTTATTGAAGAGAGCTGAAATCTACATTTTAATTTTTTTTCTCTTTTTAACATATAGAAAACTTTAACAAATAGAAAACTAAAGTATACTCCGTAAGTACTTTTTTTTTTCCCTGAGTACATTTTACCAGTGGAAAGCCTCTAGTGAAATGTTGCTATTTCTATTCTTACATTTGCAATGAGGTGACTGAACAAACAACACCTCATAAAGTAGTCGTACATGTGAGCCCCTGAATGAGCATCCCTGCTGGAGGCATTAACATATAGAAAACTAAAGTATACTCCATTAGTACTTTTTTTCCTCTTTACTGATTACATTTTACAAGTGGAAAGCCTCTAGTGAAATGTTGCTATTTGTTATGTGTTGCATTCTTCTTTTTGGCCACGCGGGGTGGGGGGTGGGAGTTATGCATTGTTCGTATGGGTACTTCTAATAAATTTTAAAAAAATGTTGGACAAAAAGAAGTTTATAGAATTCTCATCCAGAAAGTTGTGGCTGTGGCATTGCACATTGCTAGAAATACTAGGATCCAAATTACTTCTTTTTTATTGGAAATTTTTTTTGTCTAGCATTACTCTCGCTTTAAGTATGTTTTACCAATTTTGAGAGTGTAGCCTCAATTCTTTGGTTTTTTCTTAAATATTCCTTCATTCTTCCTTATCTTCACTTTACAGAAAATATGCCTTCATTCATCTGGTTTCTCTTTTCTGAGTTTGTCGAGTCACTATGTCCATAAGATCTGGTTGTCTGAAGAAAAACAGAGTTTTTGAATAAAGGAGTTGGTCCTGAACGGCTTTGGTTTCCCATAGGTTCCCCCCCCTGATTTGTGCTACTTAGCTTGTTGCTTTTAAAACAAGTACCTATAAGCCACCCCAAGTCGACAGGTCATTGTGTAGGTGAGTTTGTGCATTTCCACTATAGTACTTCCATTCTGTTTTAGTTTTGTTTTGAAATATTTGATGAAAACTTTGTAGTGCAGATTAATCTGTCAAGAAGCTCTTATAGCTGCTTGTAAACTATTTGGTCATTTTGATGGGTCCTTATCAGCATTTAATTTATCTTTTCGTTTTTGTGATAAGTATTGTTCTTTTTTACACCATAAGTTCTAACCTTCTTTCTTCTTATTTCTGATCACACAATTTGTATAAAAGTAATCAACTTTCTAGATCAGATTATACTAATCCTCCCTTTTGTCTCCATAATCTTTCTGCACGATCGTTCTTCATTTATGTTTACTAGTCCTTACTATTTTTTCTGTCGACTTTTTTCCAAGAGTACTAACATGATCGTTTGTAATGCAGTGTCACCATGGCATGCGGTCATTGCAAGTTGCTAAGTGGTTGCAGACGCAGGTAAAACCTTTTGTTTTTTCCCCCCAATCTAGGAAGTGTAATGTCAGAAGTGAGTTTGTTATACAGCTGTCTAAATTTCACATAATTTTGAACTTGATATGTATTGCAAGCTCTAATTTAGGAATTCATACATTGGAATAGAGTTTTTGACTATGAAGATTTTAGGAGATATTACTAAAGCTAATAATAGCTTTGTCTCAAATACCATACCAAATTGAAGAAAAATTGAAGTCAAACGAAGTACAATCTAAACTCATTCTACTACTGATTGAAACTATGTAGCACATTTTTTGTTCATGCAGTTGTTGA
Organism: Ilex paraguariensis; assembly: GCA_963454935.2. Lineage (NCBI taxonomy): Eukaryota > Viridiplantae > Streptophyta > Magnoliopsida > Aquifoliales > Aquifoliaceae > Ilex > Ilex paraguariensis. The sequence continues at coordinate 42,572 of CAUOFW020000935.1, forward strand.
AACATGTTCACGGTGCTTAATTTTGAAGTACAATGCAATTTGCTCAGTGGCACATGGATAAACTGAATTTTTTGGCGTCGATAATAAGGCTTCAGATCATCCCTAGGTGATCACCAGTATTCCTTTTTTCCTTAATTACCCTAGCTGCTCTCCCTCACTACAGTTAGTACCCCACTGAATAGGCAATGAAAAAACGGGCTTTTGACAGGACATATCTTTCTCAATGTTCTGCCCCAAAGAGATGACTCAGAAGCAAGAAAGGAGTCACATTCGTGAAAGGTTACACACATGCTAACATCACCTTTTGAGGCTGTGGATTAACATTTTTTAGCCTGTTGGTGTATCAAAATAACCAATGAAAACACATTGCAAAGCCATGAGTTCAAGTTTCCCCTTGGAAGATCTGAAATCATACACAAAATAGATATAACCAAAAATTTTAGAAGGAAAGGAAGATACAAAAGGAATAGATGAAGTCTCTAATGTAATATCAAGAGGTGACTTAAAGTGAAGAACTTTTGGGGGTAAGAAATTAATTAAACAACAATTAGAACTGTGTCTCCCCCACATGATTTATCGACACTCATAATAAACATCACAGAACAAGCAATCTTGAGTAGCTGACAATTTTTTTGCTTGGCAACACCATGTTCAGGGATACTCACACAAGTGAGACAGGCACAAAATTCTTCATGAATGTATTCAGTCTCATTACCACTCTGAAAAATCTTAAATTTAGAAACAAACATGGTACTCACCATTTATGAGAATTTTTTAAGCAAGGAAAAATATCACTCTTAATACGAAGTAAACCAAAGAGGAAATAATAATCAATAAAAGTGATAACCCAATGATAATTAGAAATAGACACAATAGAAGAAGGCGCCCCATTTTAGGATGAATAATCATAGAAAGAACAATGTTATTAACAAGATGAATGCCTAAGCTTGACAAATTCACAATCGTCACAAATAAAAATGTTCCTACCACACTATTTAACAATACCATAAAAAAAATTTCTTCGACACCAAAAGATTGAAGTCCCAAATGTCATTGCCGTTTACGTAAAAGTTGAAGAGTAGAAGACCTATATTTCTGACGAGCCTGACCTATTGTACTAGATAAAGCTTCAGTGTCAAAACGTTGTAGACCACCACGTGCATTACCACTCCCAAGTGTTATCCCTGTTTCTAGTTCCTACTAAACAACGTGAGTCCGTAATATCACTAATGGGCAACAAATTAGTAGAGAAATTAGGAAAATGAAGAACGATAAGAGGGATATAGATGAAGAGCAATTAATGGCACCTTTCCCAGAAATATAGCTCATTATCCGTGACTCTTACTTTATTCCTATAAGTACATGTAGAAAATGAGGAGAAAATATCGAAAGAGCAGTAGCTCAAAAACCTACTATTCAAGGAGTATGTGAGGATGTCAGACTAAATACTCTAGCACATATACTTGTATGAGCAAAATTGAAAAAACAAGCAAAATTAGAAGTTGTAGTAGAGGAAATATCAAGTTGAGTAATCTGATGCCTTAGGGTGTGCATCTCTAAGAAAAATTAGTAGAAGTGTTGCTGCTAGACTGAGTAAGAGTCATTGACATATGGATTATATAGTACCACCTTTGCCACCATTGTGCCCACTAGTGGGTCGCTCATTCAATTTCCAACTAAACTCTCTAGTGTGCCTAGTCTACTCACAAATATCACATTTTCCTACATCATTATTGACAATACCGCTCTTATTAGTAGACTTGGACAGAGATAATTTGAGATCGCACTCAGAAATAACCAAAACAAATTGTTAATAATGATATAGCATGAACGATAGGATTCGTCTTACTGAACAGATGCATAGTTCTCGCAAGGTGCACAATGGCCTTCTATTGAAAATCTATACTTGAATATATCATACCCAATATTGAGACATGCCAAAAAACTCAAACGATTTCCTTTTCCACAATCTACTAAAAGTCTTAGGCACATTGGCAGAGCGGTAAGGTCCATTATGACATGGGCATCAAGTGTTCGAATCATGAAACAACTTCTTTGTGTGTAGGGGTACGGTTATGAACTTCTGATTTTTCCCAAACCCCGTAGTGGTGAGAGCTCGTGCACTGGGTTACTTTTTTTTACTAAAAGTTAGATCCATCATTGGTACAAGCTACTTGAAAATTCTTGTAGTAGTCAAGTTCCTACAATAGGATGGTAAACTCTACACGTTAGGCAACAAGGGAATTATCCTTCTCGTCGGTCTCATGAAGTTTCTTTTGAAGCACATAAGCCTTGACATCATTACTCCTCATCGAGTATATTTGGGTCACTATAATGAATAGTCTAAATCTTATGATTTGTATCAAGCAACTAAAAACCACAACTAATTGTCGGTTGCATTGAATTGAGCAACCAATACATAACTAGGGCATTTGAAAGCTTTAGGGAAGAACAAGATTTACTAGGCATCTTATTCTTCTATATTAAATATCCATCCAAAAAAATAGCTTAGACCAATAACAAACAAGCTCTAACCATGTTAACTAATTGTTTACATCTAACTTCTTTGAACTAATTTTGAAAGAGGGATTATATGCGAGAGGTTAGATGCATGGTTCAAGGTATCGGTCGATACCAATACGACCTTCTGAATGATGTTATACGATATATATAAACTTCGAGTCTTCCACGACTCAGTCGAATTGTCCAAGTTGTATCAGAATTAATTCCAAGTCCCCGAGTTATCGTCACCAAATCGGCCAATACGGTTCCACAACACCTCCATATGACTTGAATCTCTCGTCATGTTCAACATTTTCTTTTAGGTCGTATTGCTCGATACCATGCCGCGACCAATGCGTATAAGAGCTCTTCGAGTCAATGACCGATACCACAACCTTGAACCCTGCTTAGATGGCTTAACACATTTCCTTTAGTACTAGTAGAAGTCACACTACCGTCCCATATGTCCGTTCAACGGGATACCACAAAAAAGGCAACTAATCAGATCCAATTATGTGTTGAGTTAAACAACAACCCAATAGTAGCGCGACATTGAATAGTACCCAAAATTGTCAAACAAGCACTTCCGAACCTTAAATTAGCTAAAACTTCTTGGGAAATCCCTTCTAATCTCAGCAAAATCTCATAGCCAATAGTTGGAGACTTGAGTCACAACTTATGTTAGAGTACCACACTAGAAAAACCTACCAAATAGCCAGAAACTAGAATAAACATAACTATAAGTACAAACATTTATACCAAGTAAAGAAATACTCCTCAACTAAATAAAGCATAACATAACTGATAATGTTCTTAACTACTTGTAAGATCAAATGTTATTGAAACATGCATGTTTTTGACCAATTTTCATTTAGTTTTCTCTGCTAGCTTTGTATGTTAATCTTTGGTTCTTAGAAATTACAATTATAAATTTCTCTTATTTTTGCTAGTGAATGGAGAATAGTGTTGTTCATAATGGTATTTTAAGGTGCAAATTCAAGAAAGAATAAAGCTTTTTCTTCTACAGTGATATAACAAATGTATGTCTATTTCAAAACTTAAATCATTTTGGAGATAAAAAAAATTGCATTATGTTGACACGTCATTTATGTCGGTCATCATCTTTACCTTTGAATGAAACTTGTCTGATAATGGTTCTATCCTTAAATCAAAACTTGTGTGACGTGGTGTATTTTGTTTTGCATTTACTATGCTACTGGTTTAGTTAATTTACATCCAAAGAAGTAAATTCTATTTTTTGTGTGATTCAAGAGGAATAGATTCTTATGATATATGTTAGACCTAGATAATTAAGCGCACATTATCTATTTAAGACACTTGCATGATCATGAGTTAAGGGGGAAAGTCATACATAGATCACCCAGTGGTTTGAATTTCACATAGAATAATTATCGTGGATGCTCTTATTCTAGGGTGTGTTTGCTGGTTCGTTTGAAATGATGATGTAGTGGTGTTTGAATCATAAGTACGCATTTTTAAGAAAAAATTATACTTCTTCAGGTTCACTGAAATTATTGCAATACTCTTCTTGTTTCTCAAATTACACTTGCACCCGTTTTAGTTTGGGTCGCTGTCTCATGGGGTATCCCTTCATTGTGAACCTTTATGGAGGAGACTAATGGCACTGTCACCCTCTATTTCCTAAATTCCAAGTTTTACTATTTGAATCATAGTTACTAGAATTCATTAAACCCCGACAACTTACGATCTGCGTACATCAATCCCAAATGGGGTGTGTTAGTGATCCAGATCAACAAGATGTACAACCCCAAATTGTAATACTAACCCTAAATCATTTGCTTTGGAACATATAACACAAATATAAAATACATATTAATTGACTACGTGTATATAAATTTATAGTTATATATTGTTTTTGATAATAGAAAATCTAGCATAAATATAGAATAAATAGTACCTGACTTAGTGTTTATGAATGTTCTATGATATACAATGATGCATAGTAGTGAAAACAATCTAGATTAGCATTGCAAACTGAATTGTGACCCAAAACATCATTCCAGTTAAGTCTACACCCATTGTACCGCGTACTTAAGAAATTGTCGTACTACGTAACCGTACTCGTACTACATACCAAAACGATCTATGATCCAAGTAACATTGTGAATACACAACAAATTTATAATTTAGAAAAAAAATAACTATGAACAAAATTTTTATAATTTGAAAAAATTTAGAAGAATCATCCTCGTCCATGGAATCATCACTGCCCAACATCACGACCAATACTGAAGCCCCACCAACACCTCGATGTCTTTGTTTGTCACTGCGACCACCAACTCCCCTTGACACAACATAATTTAGAACCATTTCTACCCAAACTGTCGCACCACCCTCTATAGGCTCACCACAATAAACCAATGAACATTTTACTCACTTCTTGTTCCAGATTATCCAATCACTTGCGATGCAACTGTTGACATTCAGTCGTCAATGTCGGCCCTTTTCCCTCGTCACCAACAATGATATTAGATTTGGTGAAGACTAGTAAGAATAAAGATAATGGAGTCTGATAGAGGTTGGTAATTAAGTCTGGCCATCCACCTGCACCACATCCAATCTATCACCATTCACACGAAAACATACACCCGCTAGACCTATACACACATAGTTAGTCACCGCTACTGGAGACCAACCATCACCATCTATACTAGCCATCAAATTAGCACGACTATGTGGACTTCCACTTTCACACATGTAACCACTAGATAACAAAATCAAGTGTTTTTGTATGTGTGGAGGTTAGCGGGAGACGGGGTATGTGGGTATGGGTTGGGTTGGGTGGCTCGACAATGGATGGTTATTGTGACCATGACAAACTTAGGGAGGGAGAGAATGAATGGTTTTGGGATGTGCAGTGGTGTTTTCATGTTGGTTGGTGTTGCTTGAATGGAGCTAGATCTGGGCTACAAGAAGTGGTGATAAAGTGGGCGGTAAGGATCAAAATTTTGTTTTGTTTTATAATTTTGGTCGGCTTGGAAACGAAAACGTTTTGAAAATGTTTTAAAAACAGGATAAAAACAAAGAAAATTTTAAAAATATATTTGCGAAACATTATGAAAATATTGATCTAAACATACCGAAACGCCATAAAACAAAAGAATTTTAAGGTCCCGTTTGGTAACATTTATGTTTTTCGTTTTTTCGTTTTTATTTTGATATTTAGAGAAAACAAGAAAAAAAAAACTTGTTTGATAACCTTTTTTATTTTTTTTTTCTGTCATCGTTTTGTAAACGAAGACGATTTTCAAAAACGAGAAAAAGATGTTTTTCATTTTTTTGATTCTGTTTTTCGTTTTTTAGAAAATCAAAAACTATAAACGTTACCAAATGAGTCCTAAGATTCATTTCGATTTTCATAGAAACAAAAATGTTTTTTATTTTTTGCTCGTTTTGAAATGGTAGTTCCTTGGTTAGAAGCACAGGAGTAGGGGAAGACCAAATATATTGGGATTATTTTGGAAGTGGATTATTTGGGTGCCAGTTTGGGGTTTTCTGAATTGGGGTTCTAGCCTTACTAATCTGGTTTGATGGTGTTGGGATTCAAGCCTTGGTTTTTCAATACAAATTTATTTGAATGTAAAAATGTCGAAACATGTTGTATTTAGTCTGTTAGCTGAGAAAAACTGTTAGGGAGGGGCTGTGTAATTTCAAAAACAAGGTGGTGTCATATGTGAATTTAGTGAACCAAAATTATTGTCACTTCCCTATTTTTACCAGACATATCCCTTCACTCGGGTGGGAATTGGTGCTTATAAGTGAATTCACTGCAGAAGAATGCTCAAGGGCTTGGTTAAATTTTGATCCTAACAATTAGGGTGTTGGTCGGGTTAAACTGCATGCCGACACACAACCTTATTTCCGTGAAGTGTTTTCTCTCACACTTGACGATTCGAATTTATCATTGTATCAAGCAGTGGTTCTAATCATTGAATATATGATAGGGAGGGGGAGATGGAAGGGATGCTTGCTTTCTTTCTTTTCTTTTCTTTTCTTTTATTTTTCATTGACCTGTATTTTCATTATTTTGTTTTGTGGGTGTGTGGGATTTAACATTAAAGTTAATACAAAATTATCAGTTTAAAAGCTTCCCCCATCCGCACACTGTTAGAGAAAACTGAGTGTGGCAGTATATAATGGCTTAAATTGATTCCAAATTTTCTGGAAAACATTATTGAGTTATTTTAAGCCTATGCAACAATACCTGAAAGGGTATGTACAGGCTTGTGGAATTAGAAATGCTTTATTGTATTTATAGTACGATTTTAGGTTCTTTTGTAAAGCCAAACCTTTTAAGTCCAATTTGAGGTTTGTTTGTAAACGGACACTTCAATTTTAACCTCATTTATGAGATCATCATTCATCACTTATCATGGATTTCTATTGCAACTCCAGGCAAAGACAATAGAGCTTTCAGTATACATCGTTGTAGTCCAAACATCCTTGTATATGAAAATGTGTCTAGTATTATGGCCAACAGATTTCAACCTGTTGACTTTGTTGGTACCTAACATGTTGAGTTTATTTATTCCAGCATAAATGGTCAAACCTATATTGTATACCACTTGTCGTTCTACAGTTCTTGTCCAACACCAAATGGAAGCATGGCAACTCCCTAGTTGTTTGATTTTGCATTTGCAATGTACAGTACCTAAATTTATATTTCCCTATATAGTGCATTCTGGGATAGTGTTGCACGTATGAACATACAAACCTACTTCATTGATCCTGGTACTTATCGTATGGCTGTTGGTTATTCCCGCCTTTTTCACGAATCTTGTGGTGAAATGATATTTGCTACTGTAGCTGACTAGAGTCTTGAATGTTCAGGGATTCAGGCAAGTATTCAACGTTTCTGGAGGGATTCATGCATATGCAGTCAAGGCTGATCCTTCAATTCCCACCTACTAAGCAGGATTCACCCTCCGGAAGATCTAACCCCTCCCCCCCTCTTCTTTTTGCAGGTGTCCTTTTTGTAGCGACAATATTCCCGTGTTTTTCCCCCTTGAAGTTCAACTATTAGTTTATAGAAGTTTTTGAGTGATATGTGAGAGAGTTGCATTGAAATTGGAAACACTCATTTTGTTTCTAACTATTTTTTTCCTGTTTTGGGGTGGGGTGGGGTTGGGAGGGAGATGAAGTACATTTTCTGAACCATGGAGGAGTTGTCTCAATTGAGTTTAGAATCGGACAATGTTGTGTCCTTCATGTTCTATTGGTTTTACTTATTTACAATTAATGAAATCATCCTGGCCTTTCTTGTAACTAGTTGTTGCACATGAATCGGTTTAAGTAACAAATAAATTCATGTTTCACAATTTCACTCTAGGGGACAACTTCAAACATCCAAATTCCAAATAATAAAAAATTTAAAACAAAAATTTTTAATCATTTTTTCATTGCCCGCATTCTCTCTCACCAAAGAAACTAATCCCAAATATTACTCATTAATCAAATACAGTCCAATGACTTGCAGTCTCATATAAGTACCCAAGAAATGGAATCCAATTTTTCCTTGAAGGCACCGAACTATATGCTTCTTGCTCTATGTGGTGGGTATGGAGCAGTACCGACAACTATATAATGTCCGTTTACCCCACGGTCCCAGTTGCAAATCTATTTTGGCATGAAGGAGGAATACCACCATCGATAGAATGCCAATATTTTCAATTGATAAACATTAAAAAATACCACAATGCAACCATGAATAATATAATAACAAAGAGACATCATAAAAGAATATGATACAAAAAAAAAAAAAAAATTAAGTACGGAAAATTCATGGGGACCGTGTCATAGAATAAAAAAAAAGTAATAAACAAATATAAAACTGAACCAAAACTCCGAAAATTATCGACCTTCGATCAAATGCATTGATAGTGGATGATCAAGATCCACCATTTATGTGAGGACGTGTCAGAGGCCCTTCTTGAAGGTGAGTAAACCATCAACTCGAGTTTCTTCGACTTCGTCAACACCATTGGTATACAAGGAGAGAGAGTTGGTAGTTGATCAACCCAAAAAATAGAGTGGTAAAGAGGAAGGGATAGAGAAAGATATGATTACATGGATGGTAGGAGTTTTGCATCTTTGACATAATTTCATTGGATTAGCTATAGTAGGTTTGTGCACCGGAAATTAATGTTGATGATGCTAATTAACCCAATGTAATGAAAGCAGATGAAAGGACATAAAATGATTTAACTGACTTTAGGATAATAAACAAGAGTAAAGTCAGAAACTTATACAGCGGCAGGGGAAAAGTTGATTGGTTTAAATGAGTTTCTTGAACTATTTATTGACTAGAAGGGTTTTTGAGGTAATTAATTTATATAGTAGGGATATTGTGGTCAATTAAAAGTTTTTCTATTATATGTACATTTTATAGTAGTATAGATATTAAATATTAGGATGAGAAAAATATAAAAACTTAAAACTTTAGAAACTATGCGATTTTGTAAAGGTTACCTAATTTCTTGACTCTTTTGCCTCTTCAATGGAGGAGAACAGCTTGGCCAAAGGGACCAAAAAAAATTACAAAATGTAAATAAATATAAGTTTACTATTTATTGAGGGGAAGAAACAAAAGACCTTGTTATTACATGATAGAATCTGTATAACACAAATAACAAGGGACATATCTTATAAATTAGCCTCTAATGGATTTGACTTCTCTCTACTTTCTAGAATAAGTGGAAGATCTTTCGATTTTTTTTAATGATAAGAATTTATTCAAATTAGTAAACTCCATTTATTTTGATTTTCAAAATCCGTAATATTTTTTTGAATATGATAAGATTTAGCCGACGCAAAAAAAACACAAAAAATCCTTATTACTAAAAAAGAATTGAGAGATAATTCAATTATGTGAAAATTAAGGATCAAAATTTTATTTTGAAGTGACTGAAACGTTTATGTTTTTAAAGAGATTAAAGAAAAATAGTGGTGAAATCAAAACGTTTATGTTTGGAATGTTTCGAGATTTTTCAAGATGTTTTGGTAAATTTTAACTAATATTTTAGAATGTTTTGAAAATAAATTTTTAATATTTTTTTAAAAAATATTTTTGAAATATTCCTAAAATATTTTTATTTTTTAAGCAACCGAAAATAATGCACTAAAATAAAAATGGGAGGCTAACTCTTAATATATTATCTTCCGCACATGTTTCATAGCCGTTAATTTCCCGGGAAATCCTCTGAACCCATTGTCTCAAATAATAAAAAAGAAAAGTTTGCCTCCGAAGTAAGTTTGAACTGACAGAGACTCTTTCAACCAATTTTAGGCAACTCCTAGAATCCCTCATCATCAATCCCCTCCAATATTCTCCCTCCTCAATCCAGCCTGTATCTTCCCATTTTTGCACCTTTGATCTCCACCTCTCTCTCTAAACTAACCTTTCTTCAACCCTCACAGACCCCCTATTTTCTTCTTGCTCTTCTCCCCGGGCCACCCCAATCCCATACTCTTATCCTTCCTCTCTCTCTGCCCATCCCTCTCCCTCTCCCTCTCTCTCCCATTTTCAATGGGGAATTGTTGTTCCAGAGGCAACACCAATAATGCCCCGGACAATAACAACACTGAAAAGGGAGAATCCGCCACGAAGAACTCTGAACATGGTGCCGATCCATCTGTTCAGAACAATGCCACCCAGGGTAAGACCGTGCCCCCTTCAGCCTCTCCAAATCCCTCTTCCAAGCCTTCCAAGCCGGTCCCTATAGGACCAGTTTTAGGCCGCCCAATGGAAGATGTACGCACCCTTTACACAATTGGAAAAGAGCTCGGAAGGGGACAATTTGGGGTCACACATTTATGCACACACAAGCAATCTGGCGAGCAATTCGCGTGCAAAACCATAGCAAAAAGGAAACTCGTCAACAAAGAGGATATCGAGGATGTTAGGAGGGAAGTTCAAATAATGCACCATTTGACAGGCCAACCAAACATTGTGGAGCTTAAGGGAGCTTATGAGGATAAGCATTCTGTGCATTTGGTGATGGAGCTTTGTGCTGGAGGAGAGCTCTTTGATCGGATCATTTCAAAGGGGCATTACACCGAGAGGGCTGCTGCATCATTGCTGAGAACCATTGTTCAGATCGTGCACACATGCCATTCGATGGGTGTCATTCATAGGGATCTCAAGCCTGAGAACTTCCTCCTCTTGAACAAAGATGAAAATTCACCTCTCAAGGCTACAGATTTCGGTCTATCCGTGTTCTACAAGCAAGGTAATTGTCAAGTACTTTTGTTTTTGTTGTTTTAAATTGTGCACCTTATATACAATGTTAGAATCTGGGAATTTTTCAAAATCAGAGTCCTGGAAAAGGTATATTTTGGTTTATGTTTGCAAGCTTAACACCGAACCATTTATAAAAGAAAACCATTTTTGCAGTATATTCTGTTTAGGGTATATAAATTGTAAGCATACAATTTCTAGGATTGATGTATTAATTTCATGGGAATGGATTTGATATAAGCTATTAAATTTAGGTGTTAAGCATTCTAATTGTCATCTTGTTTTAATATCTATTGATTGAAAAATAGCATTATAAGCCAAATGTGTGTCCTTTGACTCCTTTCTAATGTGATAAAATCTGCCCTAGATAATCAGACATCAAGACACCCCCTTGATTGGAAAGAATCTAAGTTTCTGTTCCGAAAACATATGCAAGAAGTCATTATACCATTTGTGCTATTGCTAATATGAACATTATTTCCACCTTATGGCAGGAGAAGTATTCAAAGATATTGTGGGCAGTGCATATTACATTGCACCTGAAGTCCTGAAGAGAAGGTATGGACCGGAAGTTGACATTTGGAGCGTTGGAATTATGTTTTACATTCTTCTTTGTGGAGTTCCTCCTTTTTGGGCAGGTAATTTATCCTTGAAAAATTATTGGATTTAGCTTTTTGTGTTGAATGTATATAGGTGTTTGATTTTATTTTCCCTTTTTGGGTCTCACGAAATAGCATATATGTTGTTAATTAAGTAGATGAGAAGCATAAGCACGAATAATTGACTGACTAAGATTGTTTCAGAATCGGAGCACGGGATATTCAATGCAATCTTAAGAGGCCATATTGATTTTACGAGTGATCCATGGCCTTCAATTTCACCTGGAGCGAAGGACCTTGTCAGGAAGATGTTGAATTCAGACCCCAAGCAAAGGCTGACAGCATTTCAAGTTCTTAGTAAGTATCAGTACATACGAACCTAAATGACAAGTAAAATGTATATAGCACCTGCCCAACCCTTTAGTTCATTGGTTGCTAAAAATGGGCAATACGAAACCGCAACTCCAGAGTTGAAAGATTATGTGAGTATGCATGTGAACAAGAAGTGACATAACAGGAAATGAGCTCAATTTCTTAGCTTATTGATAAATGGCTTTTTTTTGGATTGTGTTTGTGAGAGTAAATATTGAATATTATCTAACAAGCTTATTTTGTTCAGATCATCCATGGATTAAGGAGGATGGAGAAGCACCTGATACACTACTTGACAATGCTGTTCTGGGAAGGCTCAAACAGTTCAGAGCTATGAATAAGTTCAAGAAAGTTGCTCTTCGGGTACCTGATGAAGCTTGTGTATTTATTTATTTGGATGATAATATTCAGACCCTGTCAGAAGTTACAAAAAATCTCATTCATTTTATCTGCATGAGCGTCACTAACAATAGTCCTAAAAATTCCATTACTATAATATTGTTTACTTGTTGCTAATTTGAGTACAATTTTCTGGCACTAAAATATATTCGAAGGAGATGAAAATTTTCTTTTAATTGGGCTGATGTGAGGCTGATTTTATCCAAGATCCCAGAGCTTTCTAAGTCGTTAGCTAAAACCTTTTAGTTCTTCCCCTTGTTTTGCCATTAATATACAATCCAAATTCAGCTTGGAAAACTTTTATAGAACCATAATGTGATTTAGCAAGAATGATGTATTTGTACATAATGAAAAATATTTTCATGTGGATCCTTTGTACATGTGTTAGGAACTTCAATAATTGTCTCCTTTTTTGGGAATGCATAGGTTATTGCAGGTTGCCTGTCTGAGGAAGAAATCATGGGACTGAAGCAGATGTTCAAAGGCATGGACACCGATAACAGTGGTACGATAACACTTGAAGAGCTAAAGCAAGGACTCGCCAAGCAAGGGACAAAGCTATCGGAAGTCGAAGTAAAACAATTGATGGAAGCAGTAAGTTCCAAACAAAGAAGTTTTCAATAGCAAAAATCACAATTGAGAGGAGTCTTAAAGTTGATCATATTATAATAATGACGCTCTCTATTTTCAAAAATAGGCTGATGCAGATGGGAATGGGACCATAGACTACGATGAATTCATTACAGCGACAATGCACTTGAACAAAATGGACAGAGAAGAACATCTGTACACTGCATTCCAATACTTTGATAAAGATAATAGCGGGTAACTATAATGATGATGAACATACCATGGAAATTGATTTACGATGTACTGAATATTGCAATTTTTAACTATGTAATCAGGTGGATTACAAAAGAAGAACTAGAGCAAGCTCTCTGCGAGTTTGGCATGAATGATGGAAGGGACATAAAGGAAATCATTGCTGAAGTTGATGCCGATAATGTAAGCAACAAAAACTGACTCAGGAGAGATATTCATGGAAACGAAACACAGTTCCATCCGCTAGCAAGTAGGAGAAAAGGAACTGAATAACTCTAGGATATGGATATCCATTTTTTTTTTCATTGCCCCTCAATCTTGTTGACAACCATCTAGACCATAAAATACAAATGAGATATAAGTTGATCTCCTGAAAGCAACTGAAAATTACATCTGCAACTAGGTATAAAAAATATATGGTTCAGCAAATGCCTAGCTTATGAGGGGAGCTTTTCAAAATAGTAGCCTGTTGTTCTGCTGGACCAAAGTTTTAAGTCATATCATATCAAAGATAAAATTTGATGACATAACTAAATGCTTTGAATATTTGCAGGATGGTCGGATCAACTATGAAGAGTTTGTGGCCATGATGAGAAAAGGTAACCTAGATGTGGTGACAAATCCCAAGAAGCGACGAGATCTATCTTTTTCATAAATTTGAAGAAGTGCAACAGCAGAGACATATATACCTCAGTGTTTTTAGTGGTGGGGAGGCTAATTGCTTTCATATATCAGAAATATACATGAGTTCTAAAGTTCATGGATGCTCATGTACATTAAATTGGGAGAGGGCATGGAAGAGGATACACATAGCAAGAAATCAGTATTGGATTTGTTGTTTCTTTCTCTTTTGTTACTATTGGAATGCAGCTTGCTAATGATTAGGAATTAATGGAGGTCAGCAAGGCTGCTCTCCAATACTAATTCCCTTCTAATTCTATCTAGAATAACTTCCTATTATGAATTTAAGAAAGGTGCATTACATTTATGTGATTCCTTACCAATACAAGTCGATGATGGGGATTCAAAAGAATTTGAGAAAACGTAAAATTGAAGAGGAGCCAAATTTTATTAGTTGGGCAATACTAGAAATAGACTTATTTACTATCACTGTAGACTGTTGAATCTCTGCCAGAATAACAACTTTTGAAGTTTATTGTATGCTAACTAACTTCCATGATCTCTTCAGTCACCAATCTAAATATGCTACAAAAAAGAGTCCCCTTCCCTAAATATATGTATTCTTCTGGGAGGCCAAAGTATATGCATTACTTGTACTCTTATTCAGTTCTTTTACTACATGATGCTGTTGTATTTACAGAATAGTTCAAAGTCGGGTTGGGTTCGTTAACCGTTCACTTTGGTTTAAATTTAGTCTCCTTCATTGCATATGTTTTCTTCAAGGTTGGACGCCTGTGATATTAAAGTTGAATTAAGATATCATATGCAACAAAACCAGATGAAATCACACAAAGGTTATATATAGTGTAATATTTTTCATGGAAAAGGTACTTCTAGATGCTGCCAATGGTATCCATGTTGAACATGATTAATGGGTCAACACAATAAAATCACTCGAGTAGTGGAATATGATAAGTTGATTTCTTTATTTTCTCAACAATTGATTGATTCTTTCTTAGTTTTATGTGTTCTTCGTTGTATAAACATAGACGGGACTCGTGTACAAAATTGAGTAAGAGTAGTAAAATAGTAAAACTTAAGCGGTTGTGTTTCTTTGTCTTACATTTTCTCCATTCAGCATGGTGTTGTAGTAGTTAGATCATTTGCTTTTGCTCTGAATACATTACATATCTAGTCTTCTTTTCCACTTCTGGGTTAGATTTGCAAAATGTTTATTCTATACACTTTTTTCTTTGTATTTACACGACGTTCATTTTATCCATTTTTTTCTTCATATTTGCGTAAAATTTAATGTTTAGTCCTTGCTGGTGGAAAGGATAATAATGTATAAACAAGCTTTTTATCAAAAGGACAGCAAAAATGGGACAAAAAACTTAATTCATTTTATCCATCTTTTTTTTTGGGTTTGGGGTGTTTGCGGTGGGAATTCAACTAGGGTAATTTGGTCTAGTTTGATATGACTAGCTCTTCTTTTGAAAATATAAAAAGAAAAAAAAATCACCAATAAGTCGTACTTTTTCTCTAAAAGAACGATTAAATCATATCATATTTATTTTAGAACAACTGAGTCTTACCTTTGGATAATTATTTCCAAAATGTTTTAAACTCCATGAGTTGCAATTTTATCCTTCTTAATAATTAGATGCACTTTTTTCAATGATTGTGTTAATATATTAGTCTTACATTGTTAATTTACTAGTTATAACCCGTGTCTGAAGGCACGATAAAATATAAAATTTGAGTATCTAAAAAATCAATCCCAATATATTAAATTTTTTTAAAATATATTAACTACAAATTAATTAAATATTAAATGATTAAATATATGATAGAAATGAGTAATGTGATATTTTTATAAAGAAAATATATAAATAATTAAATATGTGATAGAAATGAGTGATGTGATTTGACGTTTGATTTTGACAAAGAGATGATGGGTGAGGTAAGTGATTGATGATGATTTTAAGAGAAAAAATATGACTGGGATAAAATTCAAAACACTCGTGTTTTATTATATAGATATAATTATGAGCTAATGCGCTAAGATAAAACAAAACAAACCATAAAAAAAATTTGGGATTTTTGGGGAATAAATTATCAAAAGTAGGACTTAATTGTTGTGAAGTAAATATGATAGTATTTAATGGTCATTTAATTTATAGGAAAAGTAGAATTTATTTGTGATTTTACACGAAAAAAAATTGATGGTAGGCAAAAAAAAATTAAGAGCGTCAATTTTAACTATGCACACAAATTTGACTTGATACAAAATCTGAACTTAGTCTTGCTTTAATTCCATGATAAGTAACTTGACATGTACAAGACTTAAAAGACTAACGCCAACGTCGAGCTCCATGAATTATAGCTTTTCTCAAACTTTTAATCACTTTAGTATGCTCAACAACCTTAACCCTTCTAAAAACTTTGTTCAATTTATATTGGAAAAAGTCTATGACACAAAAGGAAACAAAAATATTTAGATTTTCTATTTCAAATCGAACTAATTAACAATATGCCAAAAAAAAGAAAGAACTTACTATAATCCCGAGGAATAATTTTGCAGATAGGGTAGAGTTGAGATAATCGAGAATTTTTTGATTAACAGCTGAAAATTTTAGTATTTTATTTATGAGTGGTAGGTGTGGTTAAGAAATAATGTGATCTTAATGTTAGATTTTTAATTTACAAATTAAATGAATTAATTTAAATACAACACAATAATAAATAGGTCAAGTTAATATTATATAAATTTTTATTGTTTATTAAATAAATTAAATTATGATTAAATAATATTCAACACGAACATCAAAGGACACGACATGAAGAGTCGATTGTCACTCCATTAGTCTAGTTGATTTTTTTTTATATATATTCAATTTTTTTAATTGTTTATCTCAAACCCCAGATTTTTTATTAATTCCATTATGAAGTTTCTAGAAGGGTCAAATTGGTCATTTAACTGTGTAGCCTTATTTATTTATTTATTTTTTGGGGTCAAAATATAAACATTCATTAAATAAAGATAACATGTTTACAAAATAAATTCATGCTATTCCTATTATTGCCTCTATGAGAATAATTTCCATTAGCCTTGGTGGAGGGTAGGCTACCAGTGTGCAGGTATATAACTCCTTGATCGGTTTGTTTTGCTAACATGTGGGCTGATTTGTTGCAATCTGTCTTTGCATAACTGTATTTGATAGCAGGTGGTTGGTTTGCATGGGCCCAATGTCTAATTGAATGGACTCAATCTCCCTTATGATTGTTGTTGGTGCCTAGTGGTAATTTTTGACTCAATACGACGGTACGATTTAAATTTAATACGAATTTTATGACACGGACTCGATTATAATTTGACATGAACTCGAAAATGAATCGACATAAAAACGCGAAATATAAACAGGTAATATTTGGGTTCAACCCGACAAATTCAAAATTTTGACACGATTAACTCGTTTATTTAAGAATGAACATTTTCTCTATTTTTTTATTTGTATAGTAACACGAAATTAACATGTTTAACTAGTATTATAGAAATAAAATGTTAATTATTTATAACTATTTATTTAGCATTGACATAATTACTGTATAAAAAAAATATTTTTACTCATTATTATTATTATTATGTTTATTAAGTTAATTTTTAGTTTGTAGAAAAAGTATGAACATGAATTCAATTAAGTGAAATTATTAGCGTTAAATTTTTTATTCAAAGTTTAAGTGAGTTAATATGAACACGACATGAAAAATAAACAGGTCAATTTGACACGACATAATTAGTTAAATGGGTTGGGTTAGAGTTAACTAATGTTTGACACAAACCCGTAATCATCCAATACGAATCCAACACGACATGACTCGATCAACCTGCTTAAGAGAGTCACCAAGTGAGAAGCTTCCTCCATAGCCATCCTGTAGACTCTCCTCACTGTGCTAGCTTCTACCGCTAATGGAGAAGCTACTGTGATGTCCCCATTCATCAGTCGACCCTCATAGTTGCATACCATAGTAGCATAGGATCCTCTTCTAGATTTAGCCAAAAAAGTTGTGTCACAATTTATTTTCATGAATCCCACTACAGGGGGAGACCATGCGGTGTTCATATGCTGACTCAGTTTGGGTAATTGGTGCAACATTAATTTGCTGGAATTCTGAAGGGGCTGCAATGGCTTGATTAATAGTGCCCTTGCTGTTAGGGTGCTGATTTTGGTACACCCAATTGTTACGAGCTTTCCAAATGGACCAACATAGGTGTAAGGGTTGGCTTAGCAGCTCCATAGTTCTTGTCCTTGCCAATTGTCCCAATTGTTCCATCAACCAAACTTTTATTCTTGTAATTTCATACCTATCTGTAATATACAACAGAGACCCAAGGGCATAATAGGAAGAGATGCTCAATTGTTTCTTCCTCATCCCCATATATTGGACACATGGGGTTTTGTGTGACTTTTCTCTTCTAGAGGGTCCATTTGGTTGGTAGGATTCCATTAGCTTGCTTCCACAAGAAAGATTCCAAAGGCCATACGGGGCTAGAAAAGAAGAGCTTGCAACTATACTTGATTGGTTGGTTATTGTGGTTTGCTGTAGCAAAAATATCTGCTTTTTACTGAGTAATAATCTGACCTTGTGTATACCCATTTGAGTTCATCTTGTTGTTGAGTTTCACCCAGTGGTATGGATAAAATATCCCTGAGTACTTCTGGAGCAAAAACATTGTGAATGAGGTCTGAATTCCATCTTCTATGAGGCTGTTGAATCAGTTCTTGTACACTTGAGATATTGCTTTGGTAGGTATTGGGTATTCGTGGGTGCCCTAGTACCCAAGGATCCTTCCAGTATTTAATTTGGCTACCATTGCCTATTTTTCAATTGCAGCCTTTAGACAACACATCTCTACCCTCCAATAGACTTTTCCAAATCTAGGAAGTTGGTGGTTTAGCATTCACCTTCCATATAGATTTTCCATAACAATATTTTGCTTGTATAACTTTAACCCAAAGGGAGTCTAGAGCCTTCAAAAATCTCCAAAATTATTTTGCTAACAAAGTTTTGTTAAATTTTTCTACGTCTCTGAAGCCCAGACCACAATCCTTTTTGCTTATAGTTAGTTCGTTCCATCTTTTCTAGCAAATACCTCTTTCCCCTGATGTTTTACTCCACCAAAATCTTCTAATATTAACAGTGATGTATTGGCAAAAAGGCTTTGAGAAATTTGAATATGGTCATGGCGTATGATGGTATAGCTTGCACTACTTCCTCAATTAGTGTTTCCTTTCCTACTTGGTTTAAAAACCTCCCCTGCCATCCTCCCATTTTGGAGAGTATTCTTTCCTTGATCCAGACTAGCATTTGATTTTTAGATCTCCCCATTCTAGAGGTAACCCCAAACATTTCTTTTCTTTGTCTGATCTTGGAATTCTGAGGAACTGAGCAAGCTCTTGCTAAGTAGTTAATGGAGTGTTATGTCCAAAGATAACATCAGACTTATTCAGGTTGATTCCATTCGGATTTGACAACGGAAAAAAATAGAATCATCAGCAAATATTAAGTGTGTGAGTGTAGGTCCAAACCTACTCAGCTTGAGTCCCTTGAGTGATCCATTTTTCATTACTTGATTGACCATTGCAATTAGACATTAGGTTACAATTATGAACAAGTATAATGAAAAAGGGTCCCCCTGCTTGAGTCCTCGTGATGGACTGATTTGCAAAGCTATGTCCCCCGTTTATCAATATATGATATCTCACAGTGGAAATGCATTGCATAATTAGAATAACCCGTTTCTCAGCAAACCCCATTTTGATCATAAGGTCCTTTAAGAAATCTCATTCAATTCTGTCATATGCCTTAGCTATGTCTAATTTAATGGCCATTTGATACTTTTTGATTTTTCTCCTTTGCTTCATTGAGTACATCACTTCTTGCGTTATTACGATATTGTCTTGAATCTGTCTTCCTCCTATGAATTCCCCTTGATTATGATCCACAACGGGCTTTAATTTGGTAGCCAGAATGTTGGAGATTACTTTATAAGCAAAATTGTAGCAACTTATTGGCCTAAATTCACCTACCTTTTCTGGATGAGGAACCTTTGGGACTACTTTTATGTTTGTTTCATTGAGTTTCTTTAACGGAAACCCTGAGTGATAGAAAGATTGAACTGCATTAACTAAGTCACTTTGGATTACTATCCAGTACCTCTGATAGAAGATACGAGGGAGGCCATTTGGTCTTGGTGCTTTGGTTGCTCCTAAGCTGAAGACTGTTGCCTTGACTTCCCCAATTGTGGGAGTTTTTTGGAGTTGGATGCTCATCTGATTTGAGACCACCGTAGGAATAATCTGCAGGACTTGATCATAGTTTCTGCTGTGCTTTGTCATGTATATGTTATGGAAATGATCTTGCATCAATTGGTTTAACTACATTTTACCAATGATCCATTCTTCCTCAGCATTCTTCTGTATCGTGATCATATTCCTTTGTCTTCTTTGAATTGTTGTTGCATGGAAGAACAATGTGTTTTTATCTCCCCATTTTAGCCCCTGCAACCTTGATATTTGACCCCAGTACTGCTCCTCTTTATGCCATAGATCTCCCAATTCTGCCTTAATCTTCCTTACTTCTTCTTGAGGAAAGTTTGGGTTAGGTTGTTTTGGATGTCTTGTAACTTGGACTTTAAGTTCAATTCTCCTTTTGTTATTTCCATAGTGAGTTGATCTCCAGTTGGATAGGCTTTTCTCACAATTCTTGATATTCTGTCTAAGCTAATACATTTAGAGCCCCCCATTGGCTTTCCCCAACTTTGTTGTATGATTCCAGCACCCCGCTCCTCATTCACCCATGAGGCTTCAAATTTTAAAAACCTTCTTGTTTTTTCTTGGTTTGGCTCAATGTTCAATATTAGTGGAGAATGATCTAAGCCTATGGCGGGGGATGTAATCTCTTTTGCGTTTGGATAAGTCATTCTCTAGCTTGGGGATGCCATTGCTCGTTCCAGTTTCTCTCTAACATTTGTTGTTCCTTGTCTGCGATTGTCCCAGATGAATTTGCATCCTTTATTATCCAACTCAATCAATTTGTTTTCAACAATAAACTCCCAGAAGTTTCGTATCTTCTTGGCTGCTCTCTCTTTCCCCTTTTCCTTCTCACTTGATGAGACTGTCCCCAATGCCCAATCATGGTAGTATTAGATTTTTGTTGTACCCACTAAGCTTGGTCCATTGTTTGCTTCTTGTTTCATAATCTGGGTGGCCATACACAAGGCTCATGTGTTATGGTTCTTCTATACCCTGACCTTTGAAAGTCACATTATTATGATTCTGGCTATAATCCTCTATACTCAAGTTTGTATCCCCATTCTCCATTATACATATGCCTTCTAAAAGTCCAATTGGCTCTATTGTAATTTTGCTATCAAACCTTAATTATTGTCTTATTCTTCCATTCTATGTCTTTTTAGTTTTGTTTTGTTGAGACATAGAACTTGGGGTTTATGTAGAATATAGAGGTCCCTTAGAGCTAGAACTGTCAAGGCTGATCCCATCCCTTGACAATTCCAAGCTATTAGCCTCATGGATAGAGTGAGGCATGGTAAGACCCACTTCCTCAGTCGTAGAAATCTCTTTAGTATATTCCGCACTTAACTCATGTACCTGTCCTCTTTCCCCTTCATTAGTTTGCTTGATTGGCTTCTTGCTTTTGAATTTCCTTATCAATATGTGAGTTTTCTGATGATAGAGAATCTGCCTTTCCATTGCTTCCTTTGGCTTTGTGGAAGAATGAAATTTTGGGTTTGTTTCTAACAAAGTGGCTTTATTTAGTGGCAGATGTTACAGTAAGTCATCCTCCATCCTCCTAGCCTTGGGTACTCTATTTTCTGAACTCGTGGTTGCAATTTATCTCTTAAGAGATATAGTGTCTAAAAAACGTATGCCATGCAATTGTCTATTATAGCTTCTACATTCTTCAGAGGATGGCTTCAATAGTATCTAGTAGGGGGGACCTCCTCTTAGGCACTAGGTGGGCTGGACGTGAATGGTGTGGTGGAAAAACGATCGTAGAGTAGTTTGGGTAGTTAACTAGGTGCAGGGGATTTGTAGTCTGTTTAGGAGGGAGGTTATTCTTGGCTTGTGGGTTAAGTGTATCTAGGGTCTTCTTTTAAGATATTTCTAATTAGATCTTCATCAAGGGATAAATTGACTCTAAAACATATTGGAACCCTGTGACCCTGTGTGGACTAGCTCTATATTGGATACAGGGTGAATTTTCCTCTAATACCGGATGATCATAATCTTGTGTAAACCCAGCTCATAAATGAGTAATTCATCAAAGTTATTCTAGGGCATGAACGGGATTGATGCCACTCCCACTTGAAGTAAGGAATGAGCATGGTGTGGGGCATATTACATACAAAAAAATGAATTCCTTTTTGATGTTATTAGTAAAATGAATCATTTTCTAGAAAAAAGACATAAACTCTATAAATTTTAATGTAGTTATGTGATATATTAGTTAACAAGGGAAGATTAGAGGGATTGAACAAACAATTAGAGAGTGAACTTCGGACCGATAGATAACAATATAGCTATGACAAAGCTACAGAAAGATTTGATTTGCTAAACAATAGATCAATATCCTTTTGCCTTATTGAGCTTGACTTTTGCTTATACAAATAGGCCTATGAGATGAAATAATAAAAGGAACAACTAGAACTAGAGGAATGTTACTTACCGAAGGACCTATTACTAGCCCTATGATTCTTTTCCCCTATACCCCCGTGTGGTACATCCTTTTCCATAGACCGAGACAGGAAAGACAACATGCCAACAAAATTGCTAACAAGGGCAGATATTGAAAGAATGTCATTCATTCATAAATCGATTGATCAACCAATTACAGGGCCGAAGACAGGGCAAGAAGAGAGAGAGATCTCATTTCAAAGAAGATCGATTCACCAAAACGATTGATCCAGAAGAGAGATTGGAAGATCTATTTCAAGAGAGATTCTTGCTTAGACCAGACCATCTAACAACTAGCGGAGAGAGAGATTGACTCATAACAAAAGAGCTAGCCATAACGGAAGGAGACTAATTCAAAAACTAGAGAAAGACTAGGACTAAAACAAGGGACCTTTACCAGTTCCACATTTTGGATTAGTGATAAAGGTTAGACAGAGAGCTAACAGCCGATGCCCTATAGTAATAAAGACAAAAGTACTTTGAAGCAAGTGATTTGACAAATTCTCGATTCTAGGACAGGTAGTTTCTTTAAAGCTATAGTCTTTTCGAAAGACTTTATTGAATTCAAATCTATACATTGGAATTAAGGGAAATGGTATTCATTCGTGTACTAGTTGATTGAGCTCAAAGGCGGGAAAAAAAGTGGAAAGAACTCCATCGAACTTCTTACTTTACTGATTGCGTCTATGAAAGTCATTCATGGTTTGAACAATTGGCTTACTGGTGTGTTGGGTTAAGTGATAATGCAAAGGGTCATTAGGCTGTTCTTTGAGCTATAGGCTAGGTTATCCATTGGGTCATTCGGGTCAATCGTAAGTAGGGTAAATTTGGGTTTGCCTTGGTTAGGGATAGCAGTGGACCGGAGAAAAGTGGGTATTCGTCCAAACCCACCCCGTTTGGACCGAGGATGGACTATACGTATTAAACGGTGGACGTATACGGGAATACCCGTATAAACCCGTACGGTGATGAAGGCGGGGATGAACTTATCCTTACCCCCGCCCCGCCCCCGCTACCCGTTATATATATATATATATATATATATATATATATATATATATATATATATATATATATACTCACAAGCCTTAACTAAACATATTTATTGTAACTACTAATCTAGAAATATGGTAATCAAACTAACAAGTGACATTGTTATGTGGTAATCTTATTAACTTTTTCCCTAATTATTCTTTTTTCTATTTGTGTTCATTGATTGAAACTGTTAAGAATTTGGATTGACTATTCTCTAAAAACAGATAAGAGAGAGTAAGATAATTTTGCATTTCATTGTGGATAGAAATATTGTGAATGGAGATTGATAAGTTTCTCTGCTAGAGTGAACTAAGAAATTGGGAGAATTATTGAATTAGCGAAATTTTAAGTTTTCATCTTTTAAAAATTTTATGGTTGTAATATGAATTGTAATAATAAAATTTTTTCTAGGAAACTTCAAGTGTAGTGCTATCGTTTTCTTAGTTTAATTTTATTTTTCTTTTCTTCATTTTTCTCTAATAGTTTTGTTTCTTTTTTTGTGGTCGAATGACACTTTAAACAGAATACTATATTGTTTTGGCTTTTACATTATGTAATCTAGATTATTCACTAGATTATTTAGAATGATGTTGAATTATTTAAAATATTAGATTTATTTAAAATGGATTATGCTACTTGGGCTTGGGCTTGAGCTTAAGTGGGTATGGGGAAGCGGGGACGGGGACGGGGATTAAAAATTTATCCGTGGACGGAGATGTGGATGAAAATTATACCCGTTAACGGGGGTAGATTGGGGATGGACAGAGTTTTTTTAAGCGGGTACAGGGATGAAGACTACACTCCCCGCCCCCGCTTCGGTGCACTGACATCCCTAGTCTTGGTGTTTAGGGTCAGGGATTTTTTTTTGTTGCATTAGGGTTTCTATCATATTGGGGCTATGGTCCCCAGCATATGGTGAGATAGGGGTTTCTTCATACCTTGGTCCATTCCACTACTATGCTGGCCATCTCCATCGTGCCACGTGGGCCTGGTGATAGAGTTATATACTAAAAGTTTACTTTTTGTAATAAAACTCGTTTTATTAATTAATAGGAGTTTGTTTGTTTTTTCATTTTATTGAGAATCTATGTGGGCAAAATGTTTGCATTATGATATACATGAATCTCTTATATTTTTCATTATAGATAATCTGGTATGTAAAGTTTAACTTATGCACATAAGACCAGATTATCAGATCATTGTATAATGTGAGTATATGTTCACAAAGATGGAATTGGACACACCATCTGTATGATTGTAGTGTAATATTCTGGCATAGTTTGTCTTGACTATAACAGATTATTTGATGTCTCAGATTATTACACTAGTATACTTTATGTATTGAACATACCCATATTGAGGTTATTATCTTTTATTGACTGAATAAGATAATAAATACATCATGATTATTATGATTGTTTATGCTCTTAATCCCGAGATATTTAATCGCAACATGGATATAATGTTTGTTACTTTAATTCACCAAAGAGTGAGATTCAGATTGAGTTAATAAACTCGTTGAATTGAGAGACGATATTATTTGTATGGTAAAAATTAATTATTAAAGGAAACTATGTCCTGATATTTAAATAGATTGATGATGTCCTCTCGAAGATTTTCATAAGTTTTGTCCATGTCAAATCTTGTAGGTGGATTTAATTATCTGATATGACGAATAAGTTGAGTGGAAATGTCTCAAGGAATAAAAAAAGTCAATTAAATATAATTGTTAATAATTTATTTAATTGATGGACATCTGTAATCTTAGACGTGAAAAAATTATTACACATCTATACTACTTATAAATGTCAGCATGTATGAAAAATTTTTGATTTCTTATTTTACCCTTAATTATTATCATAAAGCCAACTATACCCACATATTTTCCTTTCTTTCATGCCTATTTGACTTCCAAAATATTAGCTAGATAAATTTTATCTCTATGACTTAATAGATAAACTTTATCAAAATATTATCTAGATAAACTTTATCAAAATGTTACCTAGATAAATTTTATCAAAATATTAACTAAATAAACTTTATCTCTATGACTTGATATATAAATTTTATCTCTATGACCATACATTCTTTCTTTTCCATTCAATTTTACAAACTCTACTAGAATTCTAATACCACATATTAGTACTTTTTAGGTGATACATATACATATATTTTTTCTTCCATTCATGTTAGAGTTAGAAATTGGCCTGTTATAATCATTTATTTGAAATACTATAGTCTCATGCTCTTTTGTGACGAATTCAATGAAGTCGAAGTTGGAGTTTTCGGTATAATTGAAGTTAGTTTATCAATTTCTATGTTTTAGTTTATTAATTCCTATATTCTGTGGCACTTATTTTTTTTTAATTTAATTTTAAACAGTTTTTTAAGAGATTGGTATGATAGGTCAAATATTTGACATAATAATTGAGTTAGTTTATTAATTCTTATGCTTTAGTTTATTAAATTGGTGTGGCAGGTCGAGTATTCGGCATAATTGATGTTAGTTTATTAATTCCTATATTTTAGTTTATTAATTCCTATATTCTGTGGCATTTAATTTTTTTTAATTTAATGTCAAGTAGCTTTCTAAGAAATTAGTGTGGTAGGTCAAGTATTCGGCATAATAATTGAAGTTAGTTTATTAATTCTGATGTTTTAGTTTATTAAATTGGCATTGCAGGTCGAGTATTCGACATAATTAAGGTTAATTTATTAATTCATATGTTTTAGTTTATTAATTTCTATGTTTACATTAAAACTTTCTATGTTAGTATTTCTTTATTTTATTACAACATCTCGTGAATCCAATTTTTCATTGCTTATATAGCTAATATTTTGAAAGTTTGTCCAAATTTTAATACTCTGCAATCAAATTTATTAAGCTTAATTTTTCTTTGTTCATATACTATTATAGCATTATAAATAAAAATTATATATTCCAAAATTCGTTATTCTAACTATAAGAAAAAATATTTTAAAAAATAGTTCAAGTTAGGTACCACACCCAAAAAAAAACATTAATGTACTCTGTATCATGTTTTTGAGTATTTTTATATGTATTATATTTTTGAGTATTTTTATCATTTATTGGCTGAAATTTATCAAATTTTGAGGTTAAAAGATTAAATGTCTTTTTTCTTGGTATTTTAATTAGTGGAGAAGATTCTCAACAGGTTCGACATGAATGAAGCTAAACCAGTGAGTACACCCTTGGGTAGTCATTTCAAATTAAGCAAAGAACAGTCACCGAAGACAGAAGAAGAAAGGGACCACATGAACAAGGTGCCCCATGCCTCAGCTATTGGCAGTTTGATGTATGCTATGATGTGTACAAGGCCAGACATTGCACATGTAGTGGGAGTTGTGAGAAGATTCATGAGTAGGCCAAGAAAGTAGCATTGAGAGGCAGTCAAGTGGATTCTGAGATATCTGAGGTTCATCAGATACATGTCTTTGCTGCACAGGTGCAAGTTTGAAACTATATGGTTATGTAGATGCTGATTTTGCTGGTGATATTGATGATAGAAAGAGTACTACTGGGTTTGTATTTACTCTGGTTGGTACAACTATATCTTGGACTTCAAATCTACAAAAGATTGTTACTTTGTCTACTATAGACGCTGAGTATGTTGCAACAACTAAAGCTAGAAAGGAGATGATTTGGCTACATGGCTTCTTAGATGAATTGGGAAAGAAGCAGGAGATTAGTGTTCTACACAGTGACAATAAGAGTGCAATTGTTGAAGCATATATAGATAAAATACCACTTTATTCGTTATCTTGTTGAAGATAAGCGGATATTACTTGAGATGATCTGTGGATCTAAGAACTCAGTAGACATGGAAGTCCGACCCTTATTTCTCCTTAGGGTTTTTGTCATAGCCTATATATAGACATCTAGGCTCTCTAAATCAGCATCAACTTCATTATTCACATTTTGAGGGAGGTTGAGAGAGAGCAAAAATTTGGAGGTCTTTGCACCCCGCACTGCATCCAAATTTTGGTGTTTGAAGATGTACGGCAGAAGATCGTGAGACTATCAATAATTCTTGGGACTTCCATTCCAACACTTGGGTCGGCAGACGTAACACAACCACTTCCTTGTACCTTTGCCACTAACGATTCTTGATTCATGGACTTCTTTGGGTCTTGACGAATGAGTGTTGATTTCGCTATTCCAACCGCTCCTAAGTATCTGTCTGGATTGGATGTTAATGCAGTGGTTAAGTTTTCCCCAATTTTCTCATCGCTGCATATAGATGAGGCTTATAGTGGATTTGCTCTTCCATTGGAGGAACCTTAATGCATTTTTTATTTGTCATGACTTAATTGCCCACAATTATAGCAGAAGTTGCTCAATCTTTCATATCTTAGATCAATCCTTTGGTTTGGGAGACCTTTTCTTGGGAGCTAGTAAAATATTGTTAACGATTAATTGAGGTCTACCATTACTCTTGTTCTGAGGTAATTTTTTCATATGGATTTCTGGGTGAGCATGATTTGGTGTTCCATTGGACTCCCTAATGCTTGGACAACAATGTAAGCATTTTCCCCTGTAATTAAGTCCAGTGGAAACTCGTGGGCTTGAATCCAAAAAAGGGAGTGGCTAAAATCAATCACTAAGACTAGAGTATTTGATAGCCACAATTTGAGCATTAAGAGACGACCCTTAACTGACCATGGGCTTTGATTCATTACCCATTGCTTTAATTCTTCTATAACAAAGATGAATATGAAAATGTCCTGCTCTCCATCTTTGATTTCCACAAGGTTCGTGGCTTTCCAAGCTTTTGTGAGTATAAGTTTGACTGCGTTTTGATTAATGGGGTTTTTTGAGAACGCTTTCCCAATGAGGGATGATTGCTTTTTGAAATTTGTTGTAGATTTATCAAACTGTAACTCTATTGGGAGGGGTGGGTGCTGGTTTTATATGTGTTAAGAGACTCTATTTAACATGGGTTTGAATATAATTGTTGATTTGTGGAGGTTTGTGTGATTGGTATAGGTGTTAATGTTTATATGTTTAATGTTTGTCCTACATCAATTAGACTAGGATACTTTTCTATTCTCTTGTACTACAACTGCACATCCTCATGTATATGAAAAATACACCAAAGCAACATACATTTGCTATTCATTTTCTATCATCTTCTTTCACATGGTACAGAGCCTAGGTTCGTTAATCTTTCTGGCCAAAGATAATATACTCTATGATTCCCCTCTGAGGGATCCTCCACATCAGAACTCTTAAGACTCTTCCTTTTTCGACCATCCTCCAATGAACTTTTGATCTGTTTTGGCCACACTCTGGGGAACTTCCGATTTGCTCTAATCATCCTCCGACGACCTTTAGGCC
This sequence comes from Ilex paraguariensis, assembly GCA_963454935.2. NCBI lineage: Eukaryota > Viridiplantae > Streptophyta > Magnoliopsida > Aquifoliales > Aquifoliaceae > Ilex > Ilex paraguariensis. Next base: position 71,318 of record CAUOFW020000935.1, read on the forward strand.
ATCCTCCAACATCGTTCTTATATTCCCTCGACCATTCTCTGGCGAATTTTCGATCATCTTTTGATGACATTCCGATTGTCTACGGGGTCATCCTCAAGCGACTTTTCGATCACCTCTCGGTCATCTACTGGCGACTTCCGTTGTCTTCTGGCAACATTCTGGTCTCCTCTCAGCTATTCTCCGGCGACCTCCAACTTCGGTAACTTTTGTATCACCCTCCTGCGACCCTCTGATGAGCGATTCAAAATGGTCTACCTCCATTTGGAAAACTCACTGGCTCCCATTGGACATGAGGCTTTTTTAGTAATTATAGACTACATCAATGGTCTTTGATCCACATCCTTAGCCGAAACAAAAAAAGTCCGTGCATTTCGACTTGCCCTGACCAGTTTTTTGTGCTCGTTCTAAACTCGTCAGGTCCATTCCGTAATCTGGTCATGGTTGCTACACTGTCTAGCTGTTCTACACTAGCCACTCTCACTGGGATAACTTCTTTGTGTTCTCTTACTACAGCTGGCCTCGAGGCAATTGTGAACAAGGTTTTAATCTCATTCTTCTCCTGCCTTATCAGTTTCCTTAGATAAATCTTCTCCTTGATTTATTGACTCAGCCTGTGGCAATCATATGATATCTAATTTTTCCTTGGTGTCTCATAAGAAGTCTTTAAACTCTATGCCTTATATATATATTGCTAATGGTTCACACATGTCTGTTACTCACGTTGGTCCTATTTCTACTCATACACTTTCTGTACCCGACACATATGTTGTTCCTATCCTATCTATAAATCTTCTTTTTGATGGTCAACTTGTTGAATGTGATCTTATCTTAACATTTTCTCAAAAAATGTGTGATTTACAGGATTAGAAGACGGGTCAGCTCGTTGGGGCTGGACGTAAAGTTGGTTGTCTTTTTGTGCTTACATATTTGCATATGCCTAACTTATGTTCTATTCAACCTCTTGTTGTTGCTGTGTCTTTTAGTAGTTGACACTCTCGTTTTGGTCATGCATCTTTACCTCGTGTTCTGTCTTTAGCTTCTAGTGGTTGTTTAGGAAATGTTACATTTGAATTATTTGATTGTAAATCTTGTCAATTGGGCAAACAAAAAACTTAACCTTTTAGTAGAAGTAAATCTTTGTCTTTTGCACCTTTTGATTTGGTTCGATTATGATATCTGGAGACCTGCTCCTATCTTCACTAATGTTGGGTCTCCATTAAGGTCCTTACATAGGGCCCTCAATTTTAAGGGGTCCAATTTAATTTTTATTTGTTTGTGAGTCAATATTTAATTTACCACTTAATTGCAAAAATGTATTTAGTATAAAATATTTTGTATAAAAATATTTTTTTTAGATGACAGAAATGCTTACAAGGTAACAATTATTTGGCGTAAAGAGTAGAATAAGGAAACTGCCATAAATCATGCAACAATTCCATTAAATTTGACAACTGTTATATCCTTCAGAACATGAGTTTTCAAATTTAAAACAAATCTTCCACAAAATCCATCAATTTTCAAAAAAAACAAAAAAAAAACACAAACGTTGAAGCACAATTGAAGACCGATATTCTTTTTGCTCCGATTCAAATTATTGATAATGTGACATTAAAGTGATATATGATAGTATAATACCTTCATTAATAATTTAGTCATTGACAAAAAAGTTTTGAATTACATTTACTGATTCATACATAATCAAAATAGTATGCATCACATAATGCGACATCACAAACGTGACATCCATATATATCGCTTTTAATGAATAATAGTATTATATCACAGTGTAACATTATAAATTGTCACTATTGTTAGATTTGAGAACAACCATAATTGTTTAACATTAAAAAATAATATAAAAAAATAAATTTCAAAATTTGGGTCAAGCCGTTAAAATAAATTCCACGTGGTATAATTTTGAATTTTAAATTTTGAATTTTAAATATGTTCAGTCCCTTAAAATATAAAACTATTAATATAATAAATCAAATCCCATAAAAAATAGAACTATAAAAATAACAGACCTTCAAATAAGAAAAATAGTATTTTAATAAATAAAATATTTAAAAATTTGTCAATGAGTACCTAACTACAATATATTTGAAGTCAAAGGTACTTTATCTAGAAAAAGATTTTAGTCAATATATTTTCTCACAATTAAGTAGTTTAAAAGGTATCTGCTCACAATTTTTCGTTTAATTTTTAGCTCCAAGTCTAATAATTCCTAGACAACAAAAAAAAAAAAATAACTCTCATGAGTAGAAAGATCCAATATTCTGAAAGTCTCTTTACAAAATTTTTAAAAGAGCAAGTCCCTTTTTTTTGTGTTTTTTCCCGGATATAACTATGGGCCCATTTTTGATTTATTTTGGATTACTTTAGATGTCCTTTTCAAAACTTATTGTAATCTCTCATACGATTTGTTATGTAACAAATGTATTTTCTAGATTGTTTCTTCCAATTCTCAATAAAGGAATTGATTTGATTCATGAAATTTTAATTTTCATGATTAATACAACACAAAAATCTAATAATTTTTTATTTCTTACGGTTATGACAATGTATCAATTGTTGAATTTATAAAGCAAATCATTATAAAAGAGACATTACAAGAAAATATCATATTGTTTTGATCTCATAAAAAAATGACACTTTGAAATAGAAATTGAATCGATAATTTATATAAAAAAAACATAAAATTCATATTTCATTATATTGAAAAGTAGGATTTCCAACTTAGCTTAGCACAATTACGACCCAGATTATTTAGATCTAATTGCTTATATTACAAGTTAGATTTTAACTTTTTAATTATAATAAGTCTGTTTGGAATGAGCTAAAATTCTCAATTTTTTTGTGGTTTTATAGGAAAAGAAGTCTGATTAGACCCAGACTTATTAGATGACTTTTCTATCTGTTTTTGGGGCAAAAATAATTTTTATAAGCACTAAGAAAAAACTGAAAATAGAGCTTATTCAAAGTCTTCTAAGAAAAAAAATTAATTTTTTTAAAAAAACTTCAAATAGTTTAAAAAAAAAAATTAACTAATTTTTTTTATTTTACTTTTCAAACCTGTGTTGTGCACTCAAAAAGTCAGCTCCAAGTGAACCTAATAACTCATCTAAATTTTAGCCTTTTAATCATATTAACTTAATAACCCATTTAAAATTTTAACCTTTTAATCATAATTTATATTTTAATTTTTTAATCACAATTTATATTTTGACTTTTTGCTAAATAATTTTCAACTTATCTATAAACCCAAAGCACATGCCTCTCCGGGCAAACTTTTTGCCAACCGTCGATAAAAATAATGATCGGAAATCGAGGTGGGTATTGGGAAATTTTCAGAAACCACGTAGAAAGTTAGAAACTACACTACCCATCGGAATAAAATATGGACAAAAAGTCAAAATTGGCTAGAGCGCTTTGACAAAACTAAAAGAAACTCACTTCTGGGTTCTCCACGATCTTCACCATCTGGGTTACTTCCTCAATTCAAGGGCTTGCTTCACTCTCTCTGTCTTCGGTCTGCTTCAGGTGACTCTCTGACTACTGGGAAGCTAGGACTGAAAAAAATTCGGATTATAGAAAGAGACGAAGATAAAAGCTTTCTTCGTTTTGATTGTGTTGTTGTTTGGGTTGGGTGGACAGAAAAATGTTGAAAAAGTCAGACTTTCTGATTCTGTAGCTCTGTTTCTTCAAAACCCTCTTATCATAATTATCTGTAAGTCCTTTGAGTTCCTTCACCATCCACCTCTTTTTATCTGTGTTGGGGGTCTTTTGGGTGGGGGCCCAGGTATTCAAATTTATGGTTTGGGGATAATTTGCTTTCAATTCCTTTGGTTAACCCATATATATCTTGGAATTTTAGAGGAAATTATATGGGTTTTGCCGCAAATTTGAGTTCAAGTTTGATTTGTGTTTTGTTATTTTGAAAACCCATGAGTTATGTATATAATTTTAAGTGAAAGAGCTTAGAACTTGAGTTGGTTAGGCTATATCTGATTGAGTTCTCCACTGGCCAAGTTTATTTTTAGTATCTCTTGGTGTATGTTTGTCGCATCAAGTCTGTTATATGACTTATTTGTTAATGAGTAAATACTATGCCAATTCACAGTTTTGAAGTAATTAGATCTGATTAAGTATTGTGAATTGTGATAGCATCAAATTTTACGGAATGTATTCCTTTTTTTTTTCACTAGAGAGATATAATGGCGTATTACTCTTACATTTCTTTGTCCGTGCTATTATCGTAGTGCATGAGTTTGCTTGCTCTAAACAATTTTGATGAAGAAACTGAGTGTCCCGCCAATCAGAACATACAAATAAAGTTTGAAATGAAAACCATATTGAAAACTTTTAGAAGTATTATCTGGGATGAAATTTTTCTTTATTGCTTATCCATCTGTGGAAAAGTAAGAGTATGTGATGGACTATTGTAACAAATTTTAAATTTGCAAGTCTTCTACAAAAATTTAATTTGCAAGAGGTAGATATGAAAGCTTGAAATTGCACGGTCTACTTAACGTGAGAAGTTTGGTATCTTCTAAGGAGTCTCAAAAAATTAAAGACAGTTTTTTTAATTGTAGGGAATAATTAAATCGATATGTTAAAATCCGAAATTCTGATAGGAGAAAAATGTTTGAACAAATCTTATATGTCTCTTCTGTGTGGTTGAATATGTTCTTTGTAGAGGTGCCGGAGCCTAGGCGTTTTGGGCATCAATGCATATATGAACGTTGAACTTGTGATATAGCCATTTAATTGTGTTTACACAAACTGTAGATCAATTCCAAAGTCTTTCTGATAGTTATTTCTTCTATATCAACTATACATTAGCAGATGGTTTGACGTTTTTACAAATTTGATGACTTATGGGTCTGAGTTGTATAGAGAGCAAAATATTTTCTGCTAGAGCTTCTAGCAAATGTATTCTCACTATGCACTTAGCACTCAGTCTAGTATAGAATGGGCCTAATGGTATACTTTTCTCCTTCAGTAGGATAGGACTACTAAAAAGAATTGTTCCAATCCGGTTTTAAAAATGTCCTACTGAATTCACATACACAATTTGCATTTATGTGGCCCCTGTTTCACATTCTTAGATCAATGATGGCTTAAGTTGCTGGTCCAGAATGATACTGGGCATTTGATGTAGCCATTGAGCATTTGAATTTTGAATCTTTGAGAGGGACTCCCTCCAATTTATGTTATGTTCCTATGCAATGCATTGCTTTTTTATCCTCAAGATTATATTTCTGACTGAATAACATACTTGTTCAATAATATGATGACTTTAGTTCTTTTTCTTGTTGTCATTCCTTTTAATGAAGATCCTGCTACTGATTTAACAAAGTCAAGTGCCAGCCAAGTGGTTCTGAGCTCTCTATTTTGAGTCTCTCAATGAGGTGGACTAATTTCTTATACGTCTTTCCATTTCAAGTTTTCTTGCTTTTGGTTCAGTCAGTTGTGAGAACATTTTTTGTACTTGCTGATGATTAAAATTTATTATTGTTGTCTTTGAAGAGTCAGTTGGCACTTCTATCTGCGTTAAGTTAATGTGCAATTAGACCTTTGCCGCCAGCACAGAGTAGTCAACAACCAAATCTAGTTCCCAGATTAAGGGCCCTACTTGAGAATTGTAGAGAATCCACAATGACGGATGTCAGTCCCAGGACTGATACTTCGACCGATGGAGACACTGAAGATAAGAATGTAAGGGTGATGTCTACTCCCCTTTTCAACTTTTTAGTTGCATCACTCTGTACCTCTATGTATTCTTGACAGTATTTTTTTATGCAGTTTCAAAGCAATCCATTAGCAATTATTGGTTCTGATGGCAGCGACAAGTCAAGAGATCAAAAGGTTCATTGTTTGCACTAATTATACTTGCATATCTGATCGACTGTGGTGCATTTTCTTTTTCTTATTGAGTTGTCATTATGCAGACGCTTCGCCGGCTTGCTCAAAACCGTGAAGCTGCAAGAAAAAGTCGTTTAAGAAAAAAGGTATGATTCCTTTGTAAAGAAAGCTAGTATTCCACATCGAATGATTATTATTGTCTACGTAGTTATTCCATGCAAATAATGATTTTTCTTGTTTCATATCTAATATTATATGTATTATCTATCATTTTAAACAATACTTCCTATTCTAGGCCTAAAATATCAAAATCTTTTTTTTTAATCTTTACACATGTTGACATTAATGCGTGGTATGTGCGAAGTCAGCCTTAGATATCAATTTACTTCTTTTAGACATGGTTTTATCTTTTTAATGGTATGTATATAGTTCTTAATTCATTATCCTATGGAGAAGTAATTGCACACTATAGTGCGACACTATTAGAGTAGTACACTATGGGCTCGTTTGGTTACCATATTTTAAAAGAAATGATTGTATTAGGCAATCTAGGCTAATTCCATATAAGAGGATAAAATACAAGATTAAATGGGTACTACCCATTATAATCCATATTTTGGAAATACATTGGATTAACAGTGAGATAATAACTATCCAGTCCAACCTTGCATGGTTAGTTTACTTATCCCATTGTACATATTGCACATTGACTAAAAAACTATCAATTCAGTCTGGTTATCCATATTTCTATTTATTTGATGAATAAAGTAGTAAATTTATAACCTAATAAGGTTGAACTGGATTATAATGCAACCTCTTCACGTGGTATTAAAAATGGCTTAATAGTATGAGTAGAGCGTATTATTTGTATACCTATTTTATATGTATATAAAATTGGCCCATACATAATACATAGTATTTTTTAATGACCAAATATATAAAGTTAGATTAGAGAGTTTTAATTTGTTATGACTCCTTAATCCATCCCTTGCTACTGTTAGATGGTATTATTGTTTCTATGTGCAGTTTATGGTTACGATTTTGGTATAGGGACTAACCTTTATCTTAAAAAATATTAGAGGTTGCTTTTTGCATTTGATGTTTCTTCGTTGAATTTGGGTGTTATCGTGCTTGTTATGAAATTTTGCATAATTTCCTGCAAAATTGTTCCAATTTTGCTTTAATATTTCTTAAACTTTCCCTGAATGAGCATGATCTTTAAATTTAAACCTTCTCCCTTATCCTGGATGGTCATAGACCTTCATTTTATCAACTAATATCTCTATTTTTCCCTTCTTTGAATTGGTTATTCTTATGGAACAGGATTAGTAGAGAGAGGAGAAGGATATAACAACAGTGAACAAGGCTTGTTCAAAAGACTAACAATCATAATTTAGTAGAAAAAAGCACTACATATTTTTGGCAAAGATATTGCACTGAACAATCTCTTAAGTTATGAACTTCTCATGGATGCAGAATCACACAAGATTGGGGAAATCGGTACTAGTCTCTTTTGGGATGATTTGTTGAGAATAGATGTGATATGCAGCGTAACAAGAGGGGGAAAGAACACATGGAAGGTGCATACAGTTTTGGTATGAGGGTTAAGGTACTTATTACTAGATGTCTACCTTGTAACTTGTTGCACATCCTTGGCTTGCCAGCCTGTGGAGAGAGGGGGTTGAGTAAGTGATGTAGGACGAGAGAAAGAAAGAGATCAAGGGAGAAGGAGAAGAGAGGGTAAAAATGGAGGAAAGGGGAGAAAGATAAGAAAGGAGGGAAAGGACAAAACATAGATGAAAAAGAAGAAGAGAACAAAAGAGAAAGAGAGGGAGTGGGAGTGGGAGATCCAATTATTTCAGTAATTCCCAATAGCCAAAACTATACCCCTCATTGCAATACTCCTATATAGGAAGTCCATAATGTAATCAAACTTATAACTACATCAAATTTAATAATCGAAAGTGATATTTCATATAGAATAATAGTATAATACTATTCAAAAACCCAGAGTTCAAAAAAATAATTCCCAAATTCAATTCTTGAATGCGAAGCTTTATCTAATCCCTTCTACTACTCATTCCAAAGGGGAGGACGTGGAGATAGAGTTGCCTGAGATGAATGTGTATTCTTTGCCCAGGACATATGGGGGAAGCTTTAAATGGATATAATAAAAGCACTAGGAACTGGTTAGATAGAGGATGAGCAAGAATGTAATTCTTACTCTCCAGATTTTGTATACAGGATTTGATTTAGGTTTAGATGGGGGTTAACTAGTTCACGAAGTAAATTAATTCATACAAGATGGGGTACACTTAACTTAGATGAATGTCTTACTATGCCCAGAAGATATGGAGGACAGCTTGAGCTTCTAAGGTGGAATGAATAGACTTGTTGCGGGGGTGTTTAGCAATTGGGTGCAGGGATAAACCGATGTTTATAAGCAGTCGACTTCAAATTAACAATTTAATTAATATATACATATATATAATAACTAGACTGAGAAACATAAAGTAAATCCTAAAATTTTAATTCTACATTTCAACCGGAAGCTTTATCCAATCCTTATGGGGTCCCTTTTTCTCAGAGAGTAGGATATGAAAATAGAGTTATTTGAGGTGAATGTATTTCTATGCACGGGAGATATCGAGAAGCTCATGATTGTGAAGTTTAAATGAATGGACTGAAGGAACATGGGAACTGGTTATGGGGAGGATTGGTGAGAATGTAATGTTATGGTTCAAATTATCAGTGGATATCGGTGCTACTCAACTTCTGTTTCGATTATGTTCCATGTTTTCTATAAACCACGAGTCTCATGCTTTTCATTTGAGACTTTGAGTTCTCCGAGTAATTTTCATTTAATCAGACGATACTGTTTCCCAATGCTGTGACACAATCTAAGTCTCTTATTTAGCCTTTTCTTCTATCTAGCAATTTGTGCAACTCCTGACACCCTTTCTTAATGTTGCGATCAATGTGTCTTAGTGTAATCAAAGTTGAGGGCCGATACAACGACCTTAAATCCTGATGTAATTTTTTTTCTCCAGAATTTATGAACAGGGTTTGAATTGGAGTTGGTTTTGTGGCTGAGTAGTTTACCATGTAAAATGATTCATCAAGGATGGCCTTTGTGATTTAACAGCCAGTCAACAATGTGTGCAGTTCAACTGTCTGGGTTTAAGTCATTTTGCAAGAGGAAGGGGGTTCATGGGGGAGATGTGTTGGGGATATATTGGACCACAAAGCGGACTAATCCACGTTTCTAGCAGTTTAACCAGACAGTCTGGTCCTGTCATTGACTCTTGGTTACCTTTTATGCATCCCTAGTAATATGCAACATATAATATATACATATGGACCATATTTGTGTGAGATAATGTATAACTTGGTTCTATGCCAAGACAACTTATGTTTAGGAGACCTAGGTTCAAGTTAGACAGGCCATAAGGCACGAGTCCTCCTGTTGGCCGCTACACCCTTTCCCCTGTAAGGACCATTCGTCGTTGTAAATTTTGTCATGATGCCTTACCATAAGAGCTCCCAGATGGAAAATTATGTTCTAATCTTGAAATTTATTGCTTTGAACATTTACCTTGGTGCTAAAGAAAAGTAATATGTGTTAATTCATCTTCATTAAAATAAGATGAATATGGATTACTTGTCCCCATCACTTATTGCTTCACTGAGAAAAATTAAATGTAGTAAGTTTAAGGCACAGCTTAAACATGCTTGCGCTTATATGTTCTATCATTAATTGCCGTATTTTCATGCATTTTGTTTGTTCCTATATAGATTATTTTATTGTATTTTTCATTTAGTTGTGCCTTATTTCCTTTTCTTGTTACTTAGGCTTATGTACAACAGTTAGAGAGCAGCAGAATGAAGCTGACCCAACTTGAGCAGGAACTCCAACGAGCTCGGCAGCAGGTTGGATATGACTACTCATTCTTACTGCCTAAATAGTTCTTGTTCTTTCCTTTGAGTTCCAGCACCACCGTCTCCTCCTTTTTTAATGAATACTTTATTTCTCTGAAGGGCATCTTCATTTCAAGTTCAGGAGATCAATCTCAATCCATGAGTGGAAATGGTAGGGCCGTCTTCTTTTAAGTTCTAATACTCGTTCTCTTACATTTGAAATGAGAATTTTCTGATTTTAGAATTATATATTAGAGCATCGTGAGCTTTATTATTCACAAAAGGATGATTCGATATTATTGCATCGGTGATATTTTCACTCATTGTCGAAATTCTACAGAAGCTAGGCCAAAGTACACATCTGTAACTCCGTCTCATCGTTGGGCCCCGTGACCCCTCCACCCAAAAAAAAAAAAAAAAAAAAAAAACAAAAAAGGGAGGAAAACATAGACAAATTGTCTGGTTATTCTTCTCTTTGCAATATGTGCACATAAGAGTGGTTAAGAAACTGTCAGTTTCATGGCTCATTTCATGTTTGATACAGGGTTGTTTGTCCTTTGCCTGTGATTTGCTTAAATTAGTCATCGGGTTAACTATTTTCTGGATGTGGCCGTGCCCAACAACTTATTGTGTCATTATCTATGATGTGACTCCCAATGGTGAAAGCTTAATTAGGATTAAGGTGGTTGTTTTGAAATTGCATTTTGATTATTTGATATATTCACTTGTATTGTTTGTATTGTGACCTGACGTTGAACTAAATGATTATGTGAGAGAACGGTTTGAGTTTTCCAAATTTCTCCTCCCTCTACATGAAAAGTCTTCCCAAGTTGAATCTCTGAAGTGTAACAACCAGCTTGTTGAGCACCAAAGATAAACTTTTAATGTCATTTTTGTTAGTCATACCTGTTGTGTGTGTCACTTTGTTTAGTTCAACTAGCAATAAATCTTCCTTTGTTTAATGAAAACCAATACATGAAGCTTACTCCTGGAAATATAAATCCTATGTTAGAATACTAATAAGAAAAAGCCCACTTCCGATTGATCTATTGCATCTTTGATTGAGAGAAAATTTGTTAACCTGCACCTACTTGCACAACCATGCACCATAGAAATTGGCATGCAGTATAATATTAAACAGCAGTGAAAAGGAAGAAAACAACACAGAATGTAGTGTGATTTTGTCTCGAGGTTGAGAGGAGGATGGTGGGATGGATGCTAATGGATCTTGCTTTCATTATTTGGGTAGTTGTCTTACAGTTTTCTGTGACAATTCATCCAATTTTATGCATCTCAGCTGCAGATCTTAGAAGCTGTTACAATTTTCTGTATATTGACTTTAAGTTCCAGGAATAAGAATGAACTAATAACCTCTTCATGCTCTAGGAGCCTTGGCGTTTGATGTAGAATATGCAAGGTGGTTGGAAGAACACAACCGACGTATTAATGAGCTGAGAGGAGCTGTCAACTCTCACGCTGGTGATGGTGAACTTCGCATAATTGTGGATGGCATCTTGGCACACTATGATGACATTTTCAGGATAAAAGGAGATGCTGCAAAGGCTGATGTCTTCCATATTCTTTCAGGCATGTGGAAAACACCAGCAGAGCGATGTTTTTTATGGCTTGGTGGATTCCGTTCATCTGAAGTCCTTAAGGTGAGGGCTGAACTTCATGTTTCATTGGCTTTCATCATGCGTCCCAAACAGATATAGTTCTTTCTCTTAGAGGAGTGTGTACTTTTAAGGGCACATTACAGTGTCACACTCCGTCAGTTATAATGAAACCTTCTACTAGGTTTTAAAAGAAAAATTGACATGGGCCACAGTCAGATGGTGTTGCCCTCCATTTCTTTTTCAGTAGTCATAGAGGAAGTTTTTTGTGGTGCTTATGTTTTTCCATACTGCCATAATTTTAAATGGTTTTAAGTATGAAATATGCATCTTATATTGTGACTCCAAGGTTAGCTTGTGTCGATGGTGTGGTAAAGCCTTTAAAGCCTCTTTTTTTGAACATGGAATTCAAGTTTTAACTCTGGATTGTGATATTAGGTTCTGATGGAGATTTGTAGTCCTCTCTCTCTCTTTAGTATGGAAGTATGGCTTGGATGAAGGACCGTACGCACTCTCTTGGACTTTTTCTTTCTTTTCCTCTTCTTCCTTTGTTTCTCAATAATGATTCAGAAAACATTATTATTAAATGTGTTTGACTGGGCCCTAGAAAGTACACTATTCCTTCTAGAGTTATTTGATGTGGACACTCAGATATGGTCACTTTTGTATTTTGTAAAATATTACCAATTTTATTGTGTGGTTTAGGTTGTTACCTTAAAATTTGTTAGAAATAGTTATTCAATCTATATTAAAATGCTTCTTGTAAATTTTGAATGTTCTGGGACCTTTTCTGATGCCTTAGCAGTCCTCCTGAGAAGATAAAGGGTTGGCATCTTGAGGGGAAAAACTATAAATCTAGACTGACAAAGAATACTGAGTTCCTAAGGAACTTTGAGCTCTCTGTTTCTGTTTCCTTCTGTCCATCTTTTTTTTCTCATGATGGAGAAACTTGGAGATCTGCTTTTGCACTATTGCAGATGTATTTTCTTTTCACCTCATCTCCTGTGATCAAAAGGCCTAGATGATCGCTTTGAGCATGCTCATGATTACTGTTTTTCCAGTTCTATGGATTATTGCAGTTGAGGAATAACTGGTAACTTATTTTTACCCAAGGTTAATGAAAAGTATGAGATTTGTTTAAGGTCTCAATTGTGGATTTGTTTAACATATAAGTCAAAGATTTCATTTCTGTTCAAATTAGGGTGAGTTTTTGTCTTCATACGAGTACTGGATAATTAATTTTACCTGTTGGTGTCTGGGAGGTCCACACATTACATTGAGGCACCAAATCTGTTTTGAAGTAATTTCTCAGAGCAAGATAAAGAATATGAGCTATTTAAGACTGTAGACGCATTAATATTTGTCAGTTTCTTACTAATCTTTTGTCTGTGTGTGTATGAATTGCTAGGTTGTCTTTGCATTGGTAGTCTTGAGCCAGATACAGATTTTGTGTATGCCCTGCCGTAAACCTTTTTGAAATAGTGGATTTGGATGCAACAACCTTTTGTAGATCCTACTGCTTTTGTGCACTGCTTCCTTTACTGCATCAAAGAATGCACTCATGTTTCATTTTGGGTTTATTTTGCTACATACTGGGTAATTTGCACGTCTTTACACATTGACCTTTTCTTTTGTTTTTTTGGGGTTGAGGTATGTCGAATTTCTTTTTGTTTTTAGTTTTTCTTAAACATATCCATGCACTTTCTTAAGCATCTTTTGTACGACTATATTCTTTTGTTATTCTTGTCTGTACTATTTTGTTGCTTGTTTTATTCTGAAATTCTTGTACCTGCATGATTGCAGCTGCTTATAAATCAGTTGGAGCCTTTAACCGAGCAGCAGTTAATGGCCATTACTAACTTGCAGCAGTCATCGCAACAGGCAGAAGACGCCTTGTCACAGGGAATGGAGGCTTTGCAGCAGTCATTGGCCGATACTTTGTCTGGTTCTCCTGGCCCCTCAAGCTCCTCAGGGAATGTAGCTAACTACATGGGTCAGATGGCTATGGCAATGGGAAAGCTAGGAACTCTGGAAGGCTTCATTCGCCAGGTAATTCTTCAAACAGTTCCTGTCCTACTTTGTGGAGTTTCTCTCTGTTTTTTTTTTTTTTGTAACTTATTTAATTTACGGTTTGGAGGCCTTGGCATCGATGGCCTGCATACCTTGTTGCATGAACTCTCTCTCTCTCTCTCTCTCTACCCCACTTGTTGATGGTCTTTGCATAAGCAACATAAAGGTGATACAAGACACTGTTTAATCTCAGGCTGACAATCTGCGGCAACAAACATTGCAACAAATGCATCGTATATTGACAACTCGCCAATCAGCTCGTGCCCTTCTGGCTATCAATGACTACTTCTCTCGGCTTCGAGCTTTGAGCTCTCTCTGGCTTGCCCGGCCCCGTGAATGAGAAGCAGATCTCTTTTTCTGATACTTGTTTTGGAAGATGATGGGTCTTGTCTAGTGTTCTCTAGTGCCATATATGAATTGGGATTCTGGTTTAATTGTTCCCATTCCAGATTAGATACAGCTTTTTGTGTAACAGCTTGAGTCCTTGGGCAATTTTAGTGCTGGGATCTTCTGTATGTTGCAATGGTGCTGAGTCCGGCCTCTCCAGCATGTATTATCCCCAATGTGTATTAACTTGTTTTTCTTTTTTCTTTTTTACTTAGCGCAGCTATGGCAGTTATTGTGTCATGTGGTTGTCATCATAAATCAATAACATTATAGTCAAGATTCTTGGAACTAGATTTTAATTGTAGAACCACAGTCTAGCTGGTACTGCTCTTGCATTTTTAAGTTACATCTACATTTGCTCTCCCTCTGTGTGTGTGTGTTTCGAGTTTTGTCAATTCTGATCAAGGTCACTCACTCAGTCTCTTTGGACTTGGTGGCACAGGTACAGATAACAGATCCATGTGTGTGTGTGTTACACACTCGGATACTTTTCCAACCTACGTCAATCCCCTCATTTCATGGTTCACTCCTAATTCAAATGGATCCAACCGCTGAAATTGTTGTAAATGTAGAAACAAGGATACAACAGGTTGTAGGGCGAGACATTATCAAACTGTGTGGCAGTGTTAACTAAATAATCTTTTGAACTTTGATACATTAAGATTCACCCCGAGTTGATTATCATGGACTCGAGCTCGATTGAGAGGTTTGAGTTCTTAGTCAAGTTTGGCATTAACTTCTAAATTATACGTTCAGATTCAACTTGGTATGAAAGTTCAAATACCAGAAAAGGCTAGATACAGAACAAGTTGTGCGATCAGAGAGAGAGCCCCAACTGCATTAGGTTGGCATGCTGGAAAAAAAAAATTGATTAAATATCTCTGGCACAAAAAAAAAAAAAAAAAAAGACATAAAATACTACATACCAGAAATAAATAAAAACAATAACTTGTCCACAAAATTTCCGAATACTAAGACTTATTTCCAGTACACTAAGCTGATTAACATGAAGAAAAGACCCATGCAAAACCCAGCCTGCCAATGAATCAGTAATCAAACAGAGTAGCTAATCCGACCAATATGACAAATACAAGAGGTCCTAGGATGCAAAAGCTCTCCAAGGTTTTTTCGCACTTACGTTCACTAGGACCAGCATTCCGAACTTGTCAACCTCGCAGTTCATCAACCCTAACGTTCCATGAACACACTGGCTGATGTGCCTTAGAAAGTTCGCGGTCAAGAGAGAAGGGCTGCCATACTCAAAAAAAGTGAGAAACCACATAACATCCGAACCTAAAGCATTACTACTTGCTGCCTGGTAAGCCAAATTTCATACCCTTCTGATTTATACAAGTGAGCACGATTTCTTCATTGTGCAAACCCTAAGACGATAACAATTACTGTTTCTAGTCTTAACAACGGTTTGATTCTATGGATACGATTTGGCATTTGACAATATTGGCCACAGCTCAAACACAACCCATAGTGCATATAGCTTCAGCCTCATACCCTAGAACTACTAAGAAGCTTAATTTTTTTTTTTTCACAATCCTGCTCTTCTCTCAGCATGATGTCAAGAATATTATTTAACTGAACTGAAATAGGTATCTTCTCTTATCATTGGTGTGTCTAGCTAAAATGCTTCTAACTGATTTCAAGTTGTCGTTCACTATTCAAGGGAAAGGAATTGTAGGCTGCTATTGATATATTAAGCAACTAGCAAAGAAACCACAATAAACATGCGGCAAATGACAACATCCAAGTCATGATAAAAAATATGGATCACCAGGGCACCCAATTAAATATTATATGATGTAAACACTAAACCAAAGCTAATATTTCTAGAACAGTAAGAACATTTCTTCGACAGGACAAAGCTACTCTCCCATTCAAAGTACCTTCTAATTCCTTTCAAAACAATTCTACCACAAATTTAGGTGGGACACCTAACGTGAAGTGAGTCCCCAAACTTAAAAATGGAGAGGAGCCAAACACTATTAAACAATACAACTTAAGAAAAATATATTCCGCATTTATCCTTTTTCTTGAAATTACAACTTATAACTCTAATCCTAACACAAAGGTAACGAAACAAATCATCCCCAAAAAAATCAGTAATGTCACCAAATATCATCATCAACAATCATAAGCAAGCAAGTCCTCCAGTTAGTGTTAAGTCTCACAAGGAAAATTAAAATCACTTTGTTTAACATTTGAACCAAAAAAAAACCTAGAAAGTCAGGAAATGCAATATAAGTCTAATCACATTTTGTACTTACTGCAGCTGGCCTTCACACTTTCCGGTATTTTGCAATCTTGAGCAGTGAAATATATGCAATTCAAAATCATAACAATTATATCTATTTGCAGATAGAGGAACACAAAAATTAGACACCAACACTTGATTCATTCTAACCACATTTTGTACTTACTGCAGCTGGCCTACACACTTTCCAGTATTTTGCAATCTTGAGCAGTGAAATATATACAATTTAAAATTATAACAATTATATCTATTTGCAGATAGAGGAACACAAAAATTAGACACCAACACTTGATTCATTAAAGGTGAACTTATCTTCAAGGAAAATACAATTTGTGAATCCTTGCCTTCCTTCCCCACACCCCACTTCCTTCTCGAT
The DNA here is from genome assembly GCA_963454935.2 of Ilex paraguariensis. Lineage (NCBI taxonomy): Eukaryota > Viridiplantae > Streptophyta > Magnoliopsida > Aquifoliales > Aquifoliaceae > Ilex > Ilex paraguariensis. The sequence goes on from CAUOFW020000935.1 coordinate 87,813, forward strand.
TTTGTTTCTTTGGCCTTTTTTTTTGGTCATTTTTGAGTGTTCCTTTGTTTTTTCCCAAGTTATGGGGAATGGGAGGTTGTGGCCGGTCAGACAGACTGTATTTATCCATGGAAACTACCTACCTTCAGTGACTGTATCGATACAAGTACAGCACTCCGAAACAAATTATACCCCAAATGAATCAAATAAAATAATTTTAAAAAATATCTGTCCAGCAACACCAACAACCTTACCCAATTACAAAATTTTTGCATGAACGGTGACTACTGCAACCTTCAATCGAATAGTATAAAAGTTGCATCTAACCCAGAAACTGCAAAATTAACTCAGAAACAAAATCCTTTATTCCTAAATAAACATTTGCATGTTAAATTATTCAACTCAACTTAACAACAATTTAAATTATTGATTAAACTTTAATTAACAAACACAAATTCATTTTCAACAGAAGAACTGAAATGCTAAACAAAACACATTCCCAACTCTCAAATAACCTCCACACGGAAGCAATCAAAGTGCTTTGACACCAAAACTTGTTGGCCATCTAGCGCTGAACAAAACCATTACCAAATTGGCCACTATAGCATAAGTGTTATATTCCAATATTTCTAATTGTTCTGCAATCCAAAACATCATCCAACATTTTCTTTACAGGCCTTCCTACTTATGCAATCACATACCAAGTTTAGAACTTGTAGATATTAACTAGTCAAGTTTCTCCCTAGTTCTTCACTCTATAAACTGAGATAATTATGTGTAGGAATGTTTACAATGTGCATCAAAGATGTCTTGACTGTTGTTCCCCCTCACATCATTCATCCAATACACAAGCATACACACACACACAATCATCAAACTACAAATTAGTTTGTAATTTACAATTACCATTAAAAGCTTGTAGGACACTTTACGCATATATACACAAACACCAGAAAGAACTATACACAACTGATCTATGAACTCTTTTACACTCACACACACGGTGAAAAGTATCCTGTAACTAAACCACCACAGATGACCCAATCCAATTATCACAAAAGTTTGCTATCATTCGCTATATAATCTAATCCAAGCATAGACCTTGGCAACATAAGGCCTAGAGGCATGCCCTGCAGGCTCCTACTTGCTCATTGTGGACAATAGTCAATGTACAAAACAAAAACAAAATCACACATACACATTAAGCACATTCAAATAAAGAAAATAAAAATTTAGCCATAAAATTAGCTATAGATAGTGGAAAATAAACTTCATATACCAACAACACCAAGTTTGTATACACAAATACAAAATAAGTTTGGAAGTATGATTAACTACAACACCAATTCAACTAATACAAACTTCGCAATAAACAACCCAAAAGTCAGTGGATACAATATGTTTTACATTTTAGGTTGGTAATGCATAACTAGTTTCCAAATTTCAGGCATACATATAATAATGCATATATCTGTACACAAATAGACTTATCAGAATTCGGATCTTCACCAAGTCTAGATTCCGGCAATCCTCTATTCAAAACGACTCCCATGAATCTAAGTGAGACGAATAGTATTCAATTAGGCCTCCCACCCATAAACAAAACAGGAGACGAATCTACTCCATAATATCCACACAAAAATACCGCAAATTAAGCCATAATGGAACATGTATCAACCCACTTAACAAACCATACAAATTTTCACATACCAACAATTCTCAGTTCATATAAAATCCAATTTCACGTTGATTAGTAGCTACATCCTCAAATCCACGAGACAAACCTCCAAAAAAAAAACAAACCCAGAAAAACCCACATCACAAATTCCACAAATTTAGTACATCTTCACTTATCTTTGGTGGAAACACCATATTTCTCCTGCAACTTAGTGAGTTCCTCCTCTTTCTTCCTCTGGTCAAACTTCTTGCTCATCTTGGCCTGCTGGTAATACAAAACAATCAAATACCTGTTCGCCACATTGAAGCCCGATAGATGGTCCACCGCCGTCTTGGCATCGTAGATATCCTCGTACACCACGAACGCCGTCCCTCTGGTGTCCTTGTTGGTTCCGATTCGAATTTGGCGTATGGCTCCATACTTGCCGAATATATCGTACATCTCCTCGCTCGATATGTTGAATGGGAGATTTCGGACGTAGAGGACTCGGTTTACCTCTGGTGGAAGGCGAGTGTTGCTCTTCCGGAGACTGATTGTCGCCATGGATTACTAAGAGAAGGTTAGGGTTTGTAGTTAGATTGATCGAGTATTTCTATTTCAGACTGGAAAGAAGGGATTTTGGGTGATTTTTCAGTGGGAGACCGGAGAGCTGTTTTGCTTTGTAAGTGGAGAAAATCGGTGGGGTAACTAACTACTAGTGGGTTGGGCTGGGCTGGGCTGGGCTGGGCTGAATCACTGTAATAATGGGCCCACACAGTTTTTATTCTTTTTTTATAATTTTTTTCTGTGGTAACAAAAGTCAATCGATTAAGAATTTTTTGTACTGAATTGGTTTGGTAAGACTGATTCAGACCCATGCAATTGGATTTTTTGGGATAGGTTTGGACAGGAATACTATGTATTTTTATCGTATGTTTTTGAATAGGGTAATGATATGTATCTCAAATTTGTAACTCAAATTTATATCCCAAATCAAAGAGGACTATTTGATCACTTTTTTAAATGAGACACATTGATCCAATGGTCCTCCTAGATTTGGAATACAAATTTGGGTTATAAATTTGAGATATATAGCACTACTCTTTCAAATATATAGATAAGATCGGAAGAAACATGTGATTCCTATAATGTGACATTAAATTAGCTGCAATTTTGACAATATTGTTGTTCGTCCGATAAAATATTTGTATTTGATGCAAAGTCACATTAGTAATTTTACTTTAATATACACGGGGGTTATTTGTAATGATGACTGTGGGCTCAAAAATTCTTAATTATATCGAGAAAAACTTTTACCAAACATGCAATTTGTTGACTCCTAGGATTAGTTTACCCAATTCATGGAAGACAATTCTAAATTCCACGAATCAAACGACCCTAAGATATTATAATGAAACTTAAAAATAAAATATCGCTTTCTAAAGATTTTTTTTTTTGTTGTTATTTTTTTTGCTATTTTGAGTATTTTTTTTGTAAGTAATATTGTTTGTTAGTTTTGTTCAATTTTTTTTTTCTTTTGAGCTTGCTCCACTCCTTCAAGTATATGCATGCTAGTATGTTATTTATATAGAATAAGGAAAATAATACATATAACTTTCAAACTATGATATTTATGTCAATTAAGTTCCTAATTTTTTTTTGTGTCAATTAAACCACCGAACTCTCTAATTGTGTCAATTGAACCTTTCTGTCTACTTTCTTTAGAGTGTGTTACTAGGGGTGCAATTTGGGTTGGGCAACCCGATTTCAACCCGAGCTCAACCCGAAAAATTAGGACTTGGACAAGGATTTTTAATACTTAGGTTGGGCTTGAGTCAAAAAATCTCAATCCGAATTCAATTTGGGTTGTGCTCAGGTTAAGATTTCGAGTTCACGGGTTCAACCCGAACCCAACAAATTAAAATTTATATATAAAGTATTAGCACTGATTTTTCATTTTTGTTCTATCGTTCTCTGTCTCTCTCATTCTCTTCCCCCCTCTTTCTGTCTCTCTCACAGTGGACTGATGGCAATGGTTTTTATGTTCTGATTATGGTTTTTATGTTAAAAACTTGGTTGAAGTTATTGGTTGTTAATTTAAGTGAATATTATGTAATATATGTATTAGGTTTAGAGCAACAAGCCTATTTTGGGCTCTACCTGAATTAAAACTGTAAATTAACCCGAAATCAGCCCAAAATCATTAACCGAATTCAACCTGAGCCAGCTCGAATTAAACTCGGGCAGTGCTCGAATTAAACTCGGGCAGTGCTCGAGTTGAGTTTCTCAACCCGAGGTAGAGTTAGGGTTAGGATTATGGTTAGGGTTAAGATTAAGATTGAAGATTATATACCTAGGGTTGACTATCCAACCCGCCCGAGTTACACCCCTATGTGTTACTCACGTAACTGTATGACACAAAAAGACTAGAGTTTGTCACTCACGTGTTCTATAGTTATTTGATTTCCATTTCTTTCCCCAATATGACATCATATGGTTGTTGCCTCTTTTTATTTGTCTCAATTATTTTGTGAATTGCTTCACAAGATGCCACCTGATGAACTTTTCGATATTTGCTCAAGGGTTTATGGTGCGTTATTTTATTGAGTATGAAACATTAAGAATTTATTTGCGCCTGTATATGTATATTTTTCTGGAAAAATGTTACATAACACAAATAAAACTCAAAAGTTAAAATTTAAATGCACATAATTCCTTAGATGAGTGTTGGATAAGTGAGTCCAAGGAATGATATATATTTGGATTGTAATTTTTTGAATTTCATTTGAATTTTATAGCACTGTCCATTTTTTTTGTACGTTTTCCTTTTATGAAATTGTATATGTTTTATAACTGTAGTTGTTATAGTTCTACGTTGCATATAAGGTCGTCAACAAAATAGTACTTATGTATGTGTTGTGCATTAATTGACACATGTATATATGGTTGGTCGAGTTATAGGCACTTCAATAGTAAACATTTGCTCGAAGTCCTTTCTTTGATTACATTTTGGATGAAAAAGCATCTTGTTTTTGTTTCTTCCCTTTCTTTATAGGATATTGGTAAGTGTGAAAGTTGAATGTTTCTGAAAATTTGTATGTTGTAGTCAATCTAGCTAAAACAAAAGTTAACAAAAGCAACAACTTGCAAACATAATAATAATTTGTGAGCTTGACACAAAATTAAAGCAGAAACATGTGCATCCCATTTTGCATAACATGGTTGCAATGAATTGATTGATAATGTGTAAGTTACAAAATTTTTAGCTAATGTAGCAATGTTATCGCCATGGAAAAATTTCTCTATAAAGCTTTCCCTCATAAAAGTGGAGGAGATCTTGTGAGAGTTCAAGTCCCATTCTTTTATATTGGTCTAACCAATATTGACTATGTTAAATCATGTCAATTTTGTTGATAACTGGATTTCTAATCTTCATGAAAGGGGGCCTCTTTCATTTAATTGTCTAAGAATGTGTTGGCATAATTGACGTCATCTTTGGAAATGACACACAAGCTGTCTACATTCTCTCTAGCAATGCTGTCATATCTTGTGATGAATTGCATTGACAATAGTAGTTTGGTAGTTTGAAGTGAAATGCTTTAGCTACAGTAGATAATGTTGAATGATTTCCCAAGAGCAACTGAATATATTGGTTGCACCTGTGTCAAAGTGATTTTTGAGTGAAATCCAAACTCAAATTTTGAGTGGGTTTCTTAAGTGTATTATAAACAAGATGATACAAAGACGCTTGCTAAAAATTATTCATAATTGATGGGACACTATGGCAATTAGTGAGGGAGTGGCACATGTCGCATACACGGTCCTCGACATCTGGACTTGTGTGTACGTCAGCGACGTGATGCACTTTGGCATTCATGGGTGAATCATCTCGACAGAACAGACCCTCCTCGATTGGCAATGCCTTTTGCACTTCGGTGTCTGAGGGGTGACTCACCTCAATGACGACCACCTTACAAGAGGACAAGCTTTGATATTGAAGATAGAGATGATTGACTAAGGCCAATATGCCCATGGTCGAGATAAAGCAACCTCTGAGTATTATGGCTTGGGGGCAAGGTTGACCTCAGTTATTGACCCCTTACTCCAAGGCAATCAGAATGATCAAAAAAGTAATTTGATGACTAATGATAGATGCGTACGGTGTACGGAAGATAAAATTCTTGACCCCTCGAATGGGGGATTGGCGAAAATGCCCTTGCGCATGCACAACCATGCCCAGGGTACATTAAATAATTTGACAAAAGTAAGAGACACATTCTTTGTTCAGCGGAGCCAACAAGGATACATTAAGTGTGACACCCCAAATTCATGGGGTCCGTTAATTTCCCATCAACCCATGGAATGCCCGTGGATACCGTATAACTCGATATCGCACCGTTGTGTCTCATTTACCGGGATCCATAATTTAACAAAATCTGGGCAGAGTCTCTTTTGTACGGGAAGCTCTATCCCAAAACACAATCTGTGCAATCAACATTTACATGACCCATCCGAGGTCCAATATAATACTATAACCACACAGGGTCCATTTTATACGTAAAACTTGACCACACCGGGTCCAATCATCATATTTATATCAAAATATGCAAGGTTATATTAAAACAGTCCATATATATTCTATTACAATTCCTTTATACATTACATGTCAAAATTTAATTACAAATCTACTTTTACAAAAAAAATGGATTGGAAGCCACAAGTCAGCTTTTCTTGAACCATGTGACCCTGATTGTGAGCCGTCCATTGGTGCATGACCCACACCTGAAATGTTTCCCGTATAGGGTGAGCCAATGCCCAGTAGAATAATCCCTACAGAGGCTACTCATCACCTAAAATGCATATGCAATGTATAAATGTAACATTTCACAACAAGTATTCCCTTCAACAATAACATATAATACAATGTTGGAAAATCATGATGCCATGCCAAGTAATGAGATGAAACTCACCCATGCATGCTATCCCGAGCCCACACCGACTCCCACAACACAATGCGACACTTACGTGTAAAACAAACGTCTTTGATGAAACACATCCAAAGATTATTTTGAAATCAACCATATGTCATAAAACTAATTCATTCTTGGATGTTTCCCATCAAATGAATAATTTATATATCAAAATCATGTGCCTTTATGGGGTATCGGATTCAGGAATCTCACCTCCGGCTCCATACGCCGTTACACTTTTCTGGAATTTCACCGCCGATAAGTGTATGAACCAAGTGGTCGGGTTTTTCACCCGAGGGAGTGTCTAGCCCTACTTGCTATACCCGACACAAGTTTTCTTATGCATGTCACCGTGCGACTCCGTAGGACATTTCATCCCACTTTCCCGAGCCTACCATCAAATACCAATGTTGGTGTTGATCACCCCATGCAACCCTACACCCACACTCATGCATGTAGCCCATGAATGTGATGTTAATTCCATGTCCATATTACAATGCATGCCAAATGACAATTTTTAAATATCATTATATACCATGACAATTAATATCATTTGCATATAATCACATAACCATTTCAAGTTCAATATATCCAAGAGCATATATCAACACTCCATCAACATGATAACACATAATACATGCTAATATTACATTTCATTCACAAGGCATAATATAAAACACAAAACATGTCCACATGATCTCAATTTCCAAGGGATTACATAAATACTTCCATATACCAAAATCAAGCCAAGATTTTATATGGATCATTCAAACAAAATAAAAATCAGAATATATGATTTTTATATAACCAATTATCTAAACATTCAAGAAATCGCAAACTAGCACTTTCTAACTACCAATTCACACTAAAATTGATCCTACCAATTTTCATAGCACCAATCATAATGAAAAAATATTAGAAATACCCAAAACAGCCCACATGAACTCTATGGACACCTTAGGTTAGAAATAGGTCCGAGTAGGAGGAACCCTACCTCTTGAAGCGTAAAGAATTTGTAGGAAGCCTCAAGAACAAGATTGAAGTCCAAAGTTTAGATTTCTCCAAAATCTTCTCTTTGAATCTTCGGTGAAAATCTTTGTTTTTGGTACCCACGCGTAGCTCTCGTCGCGTAGAACGACTTTAATTCTTGGCCCGACGAATTCCGACCGACGGAACTCCGAGAATCGGCGAAAGAAAGCTTGAAGAATTATAATTTTTTTCTTCTTTGCTCTTGGGTTTGATCCATCCGGCCAAATGAAGAGCAAATATCTGATTTTTCAGATATTTTCTCACTTTTATACCTTCTAAACACTTGGCCCTCGTCGCGCCAAATGTCGTCCTTTGTCCGGGCCCGTTTTCATCCCGAAACGATTAAATTTCGTACCGATTTAAGCTCAAAATATTTTATATGAACTTTATTTAAAATATTTTTCAAATTTTCAAATTTTTATAAAAATTTCGTTTTTAGGGGTCATCGAAGACCCGTCACCTCGAAAAACGTAAAAAATCTGACTATCTCAGAATTCGACGAAATTTGTCTGGGTAACTAGATTTCGTGAGACGAATCCAACGGTGAGGTCCGTTTCATCATCTGAGGTCTATAAAAATACCAGTTTTTTTTAACCGCACTATAATGGCAAATTACTATTTTGCCACTTTTTTTTTCAGAAAAGGTTAAAATTTTTCCCGGGTTTCACATTAAGTGCTCGAGGTCTAGAGTGTGAACCTAAGAAAATACCTGGTGTAGAGAAAAGCAGGCGCTCTGATCGAGGTCTGCACATCGAATTTTGTATCCTATACGAACCAACTAGGAACTTTTCCTCCAAGGGGACCCAACTGTCCACCTCAATCAACTCTTAGAAGGTATAAATAACACACTCAAGCTCGAAGCAAAGGTGTGCAATCCCTTGTCTAAGCAACATTGTTTGAGCAACAGTGTTCTGAAACCCTCTCTCGATTACTAACTTGAGCATCGGAGGGGTCGTGCCGGAAAAAACTCTGTCACCCTTAAAATCTTTCCACAACTCTGTAGTTGTTCGTTGTGGGAGGCACCGAGAAGACTACACCTCGAAGACGTTCCAACATTCCAGGGAAATGCAATCTCACCAAGGGTGAGAGCTGTCATCTTATCTATTGTGTAGAAATCACCCCGTACAACAACTTTATTATAAAATTTTTTATATTTAAATTGTTCATGTAAAACCCACGTGTGCATCTACTAGTAGTTATGAAAAGTGAGATTTAGATAATCTTTTCTTTCTTACCAATAGTTCTGACTTGTGTTCCAACCTCCAACTAATCTTAATTAAAACATAGACATTTTTCTTTGGCCCAACCATCTCTCTCTCTCCAACCAAGAGTTTCCTGGCATAAAATGTGTGTTCTATATTATAGCAATTATAGTATGTGGCAAATTATTCTTGGATTGTCCAAATTGAGACTTGCATATAGGCCAAACATAATGAGCTTCTTTAGACTCTTCCACATCTCCCCTCATCTACTCTTAACTGCCTTATGGAAAACGGGAAGGAGGTAAGTCTAGATTTTTATTCAGAAGTTAAATAAATCAAAATTCTCTTCCCCTTTGAATCAATGTTCTAATAACTTTCATCTTAAAACTTTTATTTGGTCAATGATCTCTTGAGCTGGCTTTATATATTTTCATTATAAAGGTATATATCTTGAACAATTCTCTAATTCAATTTTGTATTTCTTATTTTTTTTTTCAAGATAATTCTCTTATGATGACGGGATGCTCATTTATTGAACCCTAATTTTTTAATTACTTAGCAAAAAAAGAAACTATATAGTTTTTAATTATAGAGCTTCATCAAATCTCACCATTTCTTTTTGGTTACTATATAAATTTTTGTATAAACAATGTTTGATTGAATTTCTCATATTATTCCTTCAAGTACTTGAATTGATTCCAAATTATCCAAAAACTAAAAGTTTGGGTGAAAACTGTTCATGAGTGAAGTAGAATTTCACGATTTCAATGCTTATAATTAGGGCGTTGTGAAACAGAACCAATAATCATTGTTCTAGGTGTGGTGGAATAAATGCAATAGTTGAGGGAATAATGAAACAATAGTCGTGGTTAGAGGTGAAATAAGAAAAACATGATATTTGATATAAAATTTTCAAACAGAGAATATAATTGACAGGTAAGAGAATCAATTGGTGTCTTGCACCAGTAAAATATGAAAGTACTTCAGTGAATATAGAAAATTGAAACTCTCATAATAGGGTTATTTTTCATGTAAATTACATTTTAACTCTTGCAATTATGTTTTGTATGTTAAATTTCTCCTAAATTGTCACATTTCTCACCTTCTATCTCGATTGTTATTTCACATTGTTCCTTATTATGTCCGTCATTAATTGAATGAAAAGTTGAATCATTTTATACCCTCGAATTATATGCATTTGTTTCATTTTATCCCAAAATTTTAATGAACATGAATATTTCCCCCGCAAAACATCAATTGTTAGGGCATTATGAATCCACGTCTAATCGATAATAGAATAATATGAGAAAGTTGATAATGAAGGGTTTAAAGTGAGGTTGAGGTTACAATGTAAGAATATGAAGTATAATTTGCTATTCTTTAACATACAACAATGGAGGAGGAAGATTCAAACCTAGATTTTTCAAATTGTCACAGCTGATACTTTACCATCATCATCAGAGAACAGTGATCCTGACACAATATAGTTATATGTTGCTGCATAACCATTTTTTTTTATGTAGTTATGACATATAGTAATGACATGAATAATATACTCTCACTCACTCACTCACACACACACAACCCCCTATATATATATATATGATTTTTCAATTATTCTTTCAAACATATCAAAAAACAAGTATTATATCTTGTAACAAATGTCCAATCAATGAATATAACTACAAAAAACTAACACACCTCACCTGCCAATACCTTTTCAGTTTGAATGTCTTAAGAATCATTATTGTGATTTTTTTATTTTTTTTTGGTGTAAAGCAACTCTAAATTACTTCATGTTTTGTAGCAACATGCCCCCACTTCTTCTATAACACATTTTATTTTTACAAAAAGAAAAACAAAAGACAAATAGTAGTACGTAGTACACAAGTCTCCTTCTTATAACAAATTCTAGAAGAGATAAGTGATTAGTAATCTTATCCCACTTTGAAGAGGTTAATTCCTAAATTCACATTATATCATTTCGGTAGACTAGCATTTGCCATCGCTTTGGTAAATAATTTTTTCAGCATTTAATATTTTCTGTAACTATAGTTGAGTTGTATTGGTCAATGTGCGTTGACCAAGGGTATATTGACTAATACACACTTAGTGTTGTTGTACCGAGGGAATGACAATTGTGGGTGTTTAAAAATAAATTTGACAGTATACTTACCGAATAAACAAGGAGATTCCGCTAGACAACTAACACTCAGCTTAAAATTTTGTCAGATCCAATATCAACATGAATCTTGAAAATATACGCATAACTAACGATGACATAAATCTGATTCGTTAACCTTTTTAATACCTCTATTTTGCAGAAAAATGAGTGGATGTCTGTTCCTCAATTTGGAGGATGGGATCAGAAGGCTGGAGTCGCTACTGATTATTCCATGGTGTTTTCCCGAGCTCGGGCTAACAGGAAGCAGCACAAAACTGAGTTGAATCGTCGCAGCCTCGGAAATGAGCAAGAGCTTCTTGCTAAACAGCAGACTGATGATTCTGTCGTGGTAACACACTATTCTTTGCAACTTTTTTATTTTTTATGCAAAATTTTCAGTTTACAACCAAATTATTGTCTCAACAAGACCTCAATTTAGTTCGCATATTGAGGTTTTGCATTTTCGAGAATCAACTAATCTAAGCTATGATAATATTGTCTATCACTTATCTCTCTCAGACTTCGCTATTTGATGAATGATTTTGTATATTGGATTACGGTAAGATTGGATTGTATTGGTCTATATCCACTTGATCAACGCATATGGATCTTTACACGCTAGTGCAAAATACTCCGATCTATGTATACACTAAAGAATTAAATTGGAAAGAGAAGGCTTGAGTAACTTTCATTCCCTAGTTACATAATGTTTGGAATTTTCTTGTATATCATTGCAAAATAATACATTCAATCAATTCTACCACATGTTCTATGCCATCTACATGTTGCCCAAAAACAAAAAAAAATCTACCCCACTAACTTTTACTCATTGTTTTTTTTAAAAAAAAATATTAATTGTATCTTACCGTAGTTTTACTATTATTTTTTGTCCTGTAATTTAATTACCAAGTGATTGGAAAAAGAGCGAGTATTGGAGACAAGTTGTATATCCCGTGCATTGCATGGAACAATCGTTAGTATTTGGATGCAATATACATCATGTAAAATGGCTGGCACTGTTCTTTCTAATCTTTTTGACCTTATCTTGTGTGCAGAGGAAAAAGAAGATTCTGACCTACCTAAACTGTTGTATTAGGGCTTGATTTCCAAAACACAACCCACCCTTCACATCTCTGATAATTGTAGGGGGTACTGGATTCACTCAACATTTGCTTCTCTGCCTGTGTACTTGTAGCTGGGGCAGGTCCTAATCAAGCTCTGTAAACTCTCAGAAAGATAAATGCACCTTCTGTTCTTAAATTGAAACAATCTGAATTGATTCTTCCATTTATTGCTTTTTATGCATCAACCATCCCTCCCCTTTAACCAATCTGTCAAGCCAATGCCCCCACGACAACTAGACACTGGCATGAAACCTGTCTCTATATCTCATACACATACACATACACATGCACACGCGTACATACACATTTTTTTTCCCTGGTAAGTCATACATACACACATGGACAAACAAGCAAATTTTTTTTCCCTGGTAAGTCATACATACACACATGGACAAACAAGCAAACCACACGGTGGAGGTGATCATGGAAGCATTGTGTTGCAAACAATTGTTGCTATGTGGTGAATCAGTGGTGGTGAAGAGGTGAGAGGAAAAGAGAATATAAACAATTCTTAAATGGCTCCGATTACCAAATGTAACCCATATTTCAGACTGTTAAGATCTTAAGTATGCTTGTTAATCGGGACTATTTCGTCAACAAAAAATGTGGGGAGGCGGATGGCGCGACCACCCTATAGCAGGGAACATTAGCAACCCTAAAGAAATTGAATAAGTAACTAAACTATTTGTTGTATACAAGCAGTTATGGAAACTTGTTACAGACATTGTGTTCTGAGTACAATACCTTTTCCACGAGGGATGGAGGTCACTGTGATCTCCATTTCCTATCACTTATTTCACATCTAAAGCTTAAAGAGCAAATTACTGTTGCCTTTTCACTAACAGTCTGTGGAACAAGTAAAATAAGTTGTACAATTCAAGTTGTGGCTTTGTATCGTTTTACTGGAGCTCGGAGGGAATTGAGGTAATTCCCTTCTGCTTTGTCAATTCCATCAAAGAGATAATTGTAGGGTGGCCTTTCAATATATTTGCCAGAACCAGGAACAACCTTCAGCTTATCATTTTCCCACACAATCCTTCCTCCGGCAATGGTTACTTCGACCTTTCCCTGAAACAATAAAACACAATATCTCAGAATCTAACATTGCATAAACAGATTTATACTCAACTCGACAAACCTTTCATCACAACTATTTTGGGTCCGTTACATGAATCATCTCCCTCCATTGTACTCTATGTAAGCCTTGAGCTATCATATACCTTTTTGCTAATTTTTTTCCTACTTCTACCTATCACAATACTGTCGACATGTATCGAATCAATCTTCCTCACTGATGCATTACACTGTTTTCTATAGACATGTCCAAGCCATCTAAGTCGATTCTCTCTTAATTTATCTCATATTGGTGCTACCTCTGCAGTTTCATGAATACGCTGCATAAAACAGATGCTTAAGATTCGGAAAGGTAAGGAATATTGTCAGGTATAAAAAGACCTGAACTGAAATGCAACAAAATCATTTGCTCAAGAGGACCAATTTTTTCTAGGTTGTAACTAACACCATCAAGTATCATGACGATTGCATATCACTTCTACTTCATCCTTTACCAGGCAAAATAAAACTCACATTTCAAAACCAACCATTGCATAGAGCTGATGCATAAAATTCTAAAGAGGGAGGAATGTTTTGGGGGAGAAAAAGAGATGGGCATCCGGAAGTTTAGACAGAATTGGAAGTTTTTCTACATTGTAACATCACCAAATGTCTTTAATGTTACACATGAATTTTGGTTATAGTATTGATGAAGCACTGTGATGGCAAGGCAAAGTGCATTAAAAATATGAGATGAAATGATAAAGTCAAAAAGTAAACTAAGACACCACTAAGTGAGCAATGATCATAATGTGTTCTGAACATCCAGAATAAAGTGAAATTATCGAGGCTAAAAATGAGATTAATAACAGAAAAAGAGATTAGGGAAGAAAAACGTTAAAATATGAATATCACTCAGTACACCTATTCATAAAACAATTCATTTTTGTTAAAAGTACCTTTAAATCATTAATCCACATATAACATTCAAATTTTGTTGCAACGATTTATGCATGGATGAGGAATGTACTTCAGAGCAAGCTGAATATCAACAATCTTGACCATTCAGGTTATGGCCAACCGTTTCAATTAGAAACTATAATGCAGACGTCCATGAATCAAACTGAAAACAAACCACAGGCAAGCTTCACGCACAATGATAGGGGAATAGGGATCAAACAAAGAAAGCACACCACTCATACAGATGGAAAAAACATCAAAAGAATTGCAAAAACAATCAGACACAGCAAACAGATTGCCGTTTTTTGTAGTAGTTTGTGCATATTGTACACTCAGAATTTATAATTTGTTCGATATAAATTTACAACACAATTGAAATGTCATGATTCCTTTCTCGTGTCACATTTCAAACAACATTATTTATTTGCTAGTTCAAAAAATAAAGACCAAATAACAATGACAAAGATTACCTTTCCTCTCCTTCCCTCAAAGACGTTTGTGTCTAATCTGGAGTGGTGGGAACTTGCACTTATTTCGAAGCTTGAATTTGGGTTGAGTATGATTATGTCTGCATCTGATCCAACAAGAATTGCCCCTTTTCTCGGATACATGTTGAAGATTCTAGCGCTGGAAAATATTCCAATTCAAAATCATTTTTCTATCAAAATCTAGGCAGTTATGTTGGAATCGAAAAGTTATGCTTGGGCTCTGTAACTGAAATCACAGACATATCAGAGATCACTGTACATTGACGACAAAAGCATACCATTCAGTGCTTGTTAACCGAACATAGTCCGTGACAGATATCTGGCCTGATTCCTAGAAGGAGAGTAACAATTTAAGAAGAAAATAAGCTATCTGAAGACTAGGATCTGATTAAAACAATATAGTTTTCGCTGATTGAGCTACAAATCCATGACAGCTTACCACCAGCGTATCCCAAACCAGATGCATCCTCTCCTCAATTCCTGTGTATGTCCCCAATTGCCACATGTATAATTATTTAGAGACTAGAATAACCTAAGTAATCCCCCTGACTAAGGCCATGGTAATTGGCTTTCTGTCTTAAGGAAGCATTAAAACAAGTAACATACCATTAACACCATTCGGTATTTTCCGAAAATCGTCAATTCCCATAGCTTTCTGTGTCGAATTGAAGACACAGTGATCAGTTCCTACAAGCTGCAGAATGTAAAGCATCGCGGTAAGTCAACTGTAGAGCAATGGAAAATAAAAAGTTAAGATTATGTCACAGGTAATCTGAAAAACAAAATCCAGAAAATAAAGAGATAGCTTTCACAAAGCTTAGAGTCAACTATTATATTGCAAGAAACAGCATTCAGAAGAAATAATGTCTTTTTGACTAAAAGTCACTTATTTTGGAGTGCAGATACTTTACCAAGGCCCAAGTATCCACATCCAATACGCAATAATTATGGATAAAGGCCGAGTACCCACTATCCAATACCTAACGATTATCGATATGCCTTGGATATGAATAGATACATACCAGATACGGCCAGCAATGCCTCACATATTTTAAAAATATTTTTCATTTTTGGGTAAATTTGGGATTCGCTGAAGCTACACAACCAATGCATTTATGATACACAGGAATATGCTAAGGCTATAAATGCGATTTTTGTTTTTCAAAACGGGATATTGAAGTGAATAAATGAATTTAATAAAATAAGTATTTTCTAAAACAAACTATGAGACTTATTGTTCAAAGAAAAATTTAATTTTGACCTCAAAATAGCTGATCTGTTCAGATTATTACTTTTTGAACAAGGCCTTTTTTTCTTTTTGAGTAAGTAACAAGGCCTTCTTTTAACATATCATCACTTTCACATTTAAAATTTGACATGTCAAGAAAATAAAGACAAAAGACCAACTTGAATATTTTATAACAATTGGTTATATATTCAAGATTTTATTTGGGTTGCCAAATAATGAAGTCTATATTAGTTTTTGGTCAATTAGCATTTATGGATTTCTTAATCATATCTTACACTATCTATTATGCTATAAAATAGGTTTGCATGCATGAATTATTTTCCTGATATATATGTATAAACCATTAATATTAAATTCTGTTGTTGAAAGTCCTAAGTCACTTCTAAGAACATCTATGATCAATTCCCAGTCTTTTCAAAACTCGACCCTAAGTCAGTATGCAGCCCATAGTGCAACTAGGGAGTTGCCCATGTGTCAATAAAGTCCCAACTCCCAATTAATACCTTCACATTGCTTGTGGGTCAAAATAAAAACACTATTTACATTATGGTGAGAGCAAGACCTGAAGAACTCCCGCTGAGAGGGCTGCTTGAAGAGCCTTTCCATGTCCTGATGCCCTTATAGGAGGACTCATCACGAACCTGATGAAAAAGACCATAATGCTTCATATAGCATCAATACTTATCATGAAGCCAATGTCTAAAAAAATTAACTGAAGAAAAAGGATAGGCCCTTGCTTTGCAGCTGTAACAAAGTCAGGATCCCATAGGCCAGAATCATCAAGGACTAAACCTGAGACTACTGGCTCCCCAACAACTCTCTGCCCTGCAGTTTGAAAATAAAAAATGATATTAGAAATCCAAAAGTTTACTACTAATGAAAACCCTATTTCTACAAAAAACATATTGCATTAAAGCTCTATTCATTGCATTTTGGTGCTCCAGTGTTTAAGAGCCACAACTTCAGCACAAGCAAGTGACATTTTGAAAAAAAAATGCATGAAAAAGTAATGAGATATATAAAAAGAGGTAAATTGACACTTTAACACATGATGAAGGAAATGTAAAACAAGTCCAGCATAGTGGTTAGTCTTTCCTCCGGTGCCAATTGAACTTACAAAAAAAGTTCATTTTTTTTAAGTGAGGGTGGCGTGTCATTCTGGTGCTACTTCAAAATTATCATTGTTTTATGAAAGCAAATCGTATCAGAGATAATCTAAGTAACCCTAATTTGACTGTTTTGTTCTTTTTAACGGAATTTAATCTTCTACTTCCTTAGCTATTAGTGATAACCATTGGATTAATGGCTATTCGCTCCAACATGCACATAGCACATCAAAAATTGTTGATGGAGAAACATCATCACGCCTTGAATAAATACATAAGTAAATACACATACTACTAATAGGGTAATATAAGGTATTACTTTGGTGTGACTTTCATAAAACTAAATATAGACTTGAGGCTATAGTGAAAAGGTTATAGGCTGAAGGTATTCAAAAGAGTAAATTTGGAATCTCGGAAGACTATTTCCTTAAAAATAAAAATTATATGGAAGTGGGGATCATGGAATGTTGCTCATGGAGTGGAAGTAGGATTATGAAGTGAACTGTGCCTGCAGTACTGAATACACCTACCAAGTTAATGAAGAGGATTTATGAAATGGGGATTAAAGGCTATGCTTTATGATGTGGAATATTCCATGAGCATGGAACATCATGTTCGAAAGTTAATGCTAAGAAAAGGAGGCTATCAAAATGATTGACCCGATACAAGAAGAGACGATAGAACAAGAAATAAAATGCATTAGTGACAAGTTAGAAACAGAACCAACTTGACGATAAAATTTTGTTCAAGGTGGTATGACCATATGCAGCGAAGACCACTTAATATAGTGGTATGGTATGGAGGAATAGTTTGGTAGTAATAGATGGCACCATAAGCAGAAGCATAAGGTGAAGGAGAATATAAGTCAAGGCAGAAAAACAGACATGGTTGACAGGAACTCAATTGACACATGGTTCTAGATACAGTTGACTGGAATTGAAGGACTTTTGCAGCCAAACCATGTAGTTTTCAGACAGTTTAGCTGATTAGAGCACAAAGGTAAAACTTGCAATAAATGCTCCACTTTTGTGCATTATTAAAGCTCTCATAAAATTGTCAGATCAACATGTATTTCTATAATTTAAGGAGCTTGAAACCTGCTTTTCGAGCTCTAGCTATTTCTTCCATTGCGTCGATGCTCATTACATGAACGATATACAGAGGCGTGTTTACAAAACCAGCCAAACGAATAGCTCGAGCAGTTCCCTCTCCTTCCAGCTGCATGAGCATTAAACTAACATACTAATTATTCAAAAGACAATACTACAAAAACTGTATCTGGAAAAAAATGATTTGAGAGTCTTGAAGCACAGAATTCAAGAATAACCTGCTCGAAAAATAGTAGTCATCAATCTGAACTCAAACTAACCCGTTCTTTTGTTTATCACTCAAGCATGGCATAAAAAATGAAGATAAGCAATCAATTGGGCTGATACATACCCACTTCCATTGAATTGCATTCATTGTTCTGGAGAAAAATATGGGAGATGGATGTGGAAAATGTTATTTGGATCTAATTTGTTGACTAGATGTATCATAGTGTCATTAAATTGATAGTGGGTCCCAACTAATAATAAGATTCACTGTCAATCTAATGTCAGAAAGTGATTAAGTCAGCAATCTAAACTCAAACTAGCAAAAAGAGAACTGGTGAAAGGGGACAATTCTTAACAATTCAAATTAAAGGTTTTTCATGTGGGGAAATCCAGTAGTGGTAAAAATCATTGTTGTAGAAATAGGTGTGCAGATACTTTGTAAAGCATATTAACACTTTTTAGACTAGAAGAGAAAACTGCAGCTTTAAGCATGGGAGATTAATTAAGCAAAGTAAGCTGAATATGGTGAACAATTGTTAGGACATGCATCCTCCACTAAGAAAGGATTGTCAAAGAAGAAAGTGCTGGCATGAGATGCATCTCTTTGTCATGCTTCTGTCACTAGAAATTGTAAAAAAAATTAAAATTAAATTCAATCAACCAGAGGATGAGAAATCAAAAAATTGAATGGAGAAAAGGAGTAGCGAATGAAGCCAGTACTTCATGCCAGTATTTAACAAGTGATACAAATAACCCTCTCCGAAAGCTAAAAATCTTGTACTAGAAAGGTTAATGTTGACTATGATCAAAATGTAGGTGCCATGTCATTTCCCCGCTATTTTTAAAATGTAGTCCTTTTGTTTGTAGTTATTCGGACAGCTCAAATTTCATGGAAATATAAAGGTGCCACACACTCCTAAATGTATGCTCTGTGTATACTTCAGAATTATTTGAGTTTAGGATTGCTGAGAAAGAGGATATGAGAAGATTCGTGCAATAGGAGGACACACTGGTTAACCCTACCTCTCTCTCTAAACTCATATGCATATATCATAATGAATAAAATGACTTGTATATCCTTGAGTGGTAAACTTATTATAATAATAGAAATACTGCACTCTTAACCCTCCCCCTCAAGCTAGACTATATCTATACAATCCAAGCTTGGATCAAATAACTATTTGACGAGTACGACTGACTGCCTTAGTAAATAGGTACAAAGCTGATCCTTAGATTTAATAAACAGTGTAGCAATGTCCCGAATGAAGGGACCATCAACTTCGATATACTTAGTTCTTTCACATAATAATGAATTACCACCTATATGAAGTGTTACTTGACTATCACCAACAACAGAAGAAGGTTGAGCTGAGGAGCCAAATTCTTGAAGGAAGTGTTGCAACCAAGGTTTTTAAATCGGGATCCTACATTGGATTCATGGGAGAGGCTAAAGGATTGGGATCATAAGATCGGATCAAAAATCGTAAAATCTTAGAGACTAAAAACATGGGACTGAAAACATAGTAACAATGTAGGATTTTTAACAAACAAAATATATAGGCAAAATGTACGAATGCTCTGACAACCATATAGAACTTAGAAATATGACTAAAACTTGAGGAACTACAATTTGGGTATGGGAGAGGGTTGAAAATCAAAGGTTGGTTGTTATTATTATGGGATTTTGTGAAGAGCAATAGCAGAATTGGCCTATTTTGATCTTAACTTTAAGAGAGAGACACAGAAACAGAGTGACCGAGATGAGTGAGAGACTGTCGAGTAAATGACTTTAACCATTAAACATCCAACCAAAAAAAAAGTAGAGGAGAATGACAATAGAAGACATATTTGGTTATGATCACTCATTGAGAGAGAAGAGAACAATTCTAACTGTTGTCTCCAATGTTTCAACGAGAGACAAACAATGAATAGAGCTTTCTTCAATAGGACAAACACTCCACCAAAATCCCAGATGTACATAGTAAAGAAAGGAAAAAATATAACAAAAACAAAAAAGAAATGCAGTATCCGCATGCAATATATGTTATTTTTTATATTTCTATACCAAAGCAAAATCTAAGAATTACCAATGGGGGCCTTGAAAGTGCATGTCCCTCTGGACCAGTAATACCAAGTTCAATCATCCTTTTCTGCCCTTCAAACACAGCATCTCCATTTTCTGCATGAACCATAGCTAAGGCACCAAGCGACTTGCACTTTTTTAATCCGTCCAACAGAAGCTCATCGCTGATCATAAGAGCACCTTTGTATGCTAGAAAGAACTTAAAAGAGTTGATACCTACAGGTTCAGAGTAACAACTAGTTCAACATTTAGCCCAATTCGAAGGCAAAGAGAGATGAAACTGTTTCACCAATGATTCATGAAGTTAATATCAAGTGACATAAATCAAATTTAATAATATAGAATCTAAAAGCAGACAAACCTTTCTCCTTAACCATAATTTCCATCTCTCTTGCCACAATTTCATCCCATTTTGTAACTGCCATATGAAAACCATAATCCATGCAAGACAACTTTGCTTTTTCTACATAGGCTTCATAACCAGCAGATAAACTCCCGTTTACAGGAATAACAAAATCAATGTGCATTGTTGTTCCGCCTGCTAATGCGGCAGCCTGACCGCTGAAGAAGTCATCTATGGTCCGGGTACCCATAAAGTCCATAGCCAAGTGCGTGTGAGGATCAACTCCTCCTGTTTACAGTACAGGCAAAAGAGAGTAATGGTAAAATATGTCTAGACCATTTCTATTTAGCAAGTAGTTGAAATTGTTACAAAATATGTTGATCCAGGTGTTAAAAATGAACAAGAACATAACAACCCAACTTTATGACGGTTGATAAGAAAAACCAGCAATAGATATGAACCAGATTGATGATCAGACTTGCGCGTAAATGCGCACCAGAATGTGTGCCTATTAAACAGAAATTTTGTCCTTAATGTATCTTCATCACCCACAAACATCACCACCACTGCCATCATGTCAGAAAAATCAATGCAAATCACTAGTCAGATCTCTCTGAATGCAAATATCAAGCCTTGTCCAAATCAAATACTAACTGTATAAGAGAATGAATCATAGACCATGAGAAATAGATGGCTCATCATTGACTCTAGCAAGTTTAGGTTGAAGTCTTGAAGAGCATCTTTAGAAGGCTGCAATTTGATTTTACATAGTGTGTAGCAAGGGAATTTCGTCATTTTCAATTTGTCCTTGAGGTTTCACCACTGTCTGTTGTTGCAAACCATTTCTAGTTTGGGTTTATTTGAGGAATCCTTCTACATGAAGGATATTGTAACATTTTCAAGCTATTTTTGATATTACATCAAAATGAATTCTGGTTTGAAAAGATCTATTAATTGGAAGCCCAAGATGAACCTTAGCAAGCCCTCTTATTCTTTCTCCTCTCCTCACCATGCACTGATAATGTTCTTGCTTGCTGTTCACCATCCTGTAATTCTTTAATCTCATCTTCTCTTCAACATTATTCCTTCCTTCTTTTTGTATGTTTGATTCAACCTATAAAGGGCGACCCAGTGCTTAAGGTTCCTGTCACTGCAGAGGCTGGGGAAGTCAGATTATACAAGTCGTTTTCCACTAAAGTAAACTACTTCACTTCAGTGGAACTTTCCATCAGTAAATCTGAGGGCAAGGCCTATAATGTATGACATATGCTTTGTCTATTTCCTCTATCAAAACAACCCACCATTTTTTGTGGCATGGGTAACCTATAATCTAAAGGTCATTATCCAGAGCAAAAGAATCGTACCTCAAAACCCCGGCCAAATTTTTTTCCCTGCCACGTGATGAAATTTGTTATCTACACAATTCTGTTGAGAGTTATATCAGATTCCCCAAGGACCCCAACTGAATCTCACTGTCAAGTATGGTTTACCAACAAGATTCTAGTCCAGCTATGACAAGGTCAAGTCTAAGATAAGTCAAACTGTAAGATTGCCAAGCATCTAAAGCTTGTTAAGGGCCTCTGTAGATGCTATTACAACTGCAGTCTTAACAAAGAAGACTCTTGTTACTGAAAAAAGTGCAAACAAAACTTCATTTTATCCAAGCCATTGATCTCAAAGAGTTCAGAACCATGTATGTCTTTTTGAATGCTTGGCTTATTGCCACTCAGTCCCTTAATTTTACTATCATGGACCTGATTTCTTCCACTATTCTTCCATCACTAAATTGGACCCAAGGCCTCAATATTCTTAACCTTAAAGAGTATACTAATCCTTGTTTTCCTTCCTTCCTTGTCACAGTTCAGCCATATGTTATAGATGTTGGAATGCCAATAAATATAATAATTGGAATTCATGTAATTTTCTAGTATCCTTAATAATTTAAGTAGAGAGGAGGATAGAAATGAGAAACTACTTTTCTCTCTTTTCAGAATCTCTCACTTCTTGCCTTTCTTCTCTTTCTTTTCCTTCACAAACCCTAAAATTGTAACAGACACCTTACAACTATAGAACCGTTTATTGTATTACTTCATAGATACATAAAGTTGAAGCCAATTATAAGCACCTTGATGGTTAGAGTAGTAGATTATATGTTGCAATAATTACAGTACAGAGTAGGGTTGAATTTAATACATTTGGAGATAATTGCAGCACGAACGATATGTTTATCAATTTGGGACTGAAAGCTTATAAGCTTGTAATTATAATCACCATCTTCACAGTGTTCATTGCATAAACTGGAGTAATTTTTAGTCAGCTCATTATATTGTGGTTCCTGGGATGTGTTTCCATTCTAATCTGGAGCAAGTATTCACTACTTTAAAGCTCAAAAATAGGGGGTACCCTGGATGAGGTTTAGTAGTTCATATATAAAATATGCATATGCATGAACCAAAATATCTAATTATAAAGAAACTTTGCAAGTGGCCACTCCACAAAGTCTCGTACTATGGCCTATTTACAAGCTGTCAAGTTTTTCCAGAATCCAGATTGGAAATAATTTTAAATAATACTGGATTAGAAATTATTTTAAATATTACTGGATTGTTATGCAATCAAAGGAAGGAAACTTCACCTGGCATGACGAACTTTCCAGTGGCATCAATAACCGTAACATCATCATCCCCAACCTGTAATGGCACTCATTAGAATTCAGATGCGCATAAAAATACAAAGCATAACGAAATAGAATAAGCATCAAAATAAAATTTTAGATAAGTATTGAAGGAGCTCGAAACATGCAAAGGATTAATGAAAAACTTGAATTCAAAGCTTCAGGGCAACTAGAAGTCACGAAAGGATGAAAGGTTACATATGGCCCCACATAAAGATGCACTTTTTCTGTGATTCTGTAGGTTTGTGGCATTTCCAGCACCTTTTTTTTTTTTTGGTGAATTCTGTGCTGCCAACTTGCAGAGCTACAAGCCCTGCAACACAATGATCTTAATATTTGCATTTAAACACAGAAGGGTTTAATGTTACCCACCTATAACAATAAAGTCCTCAAAAGGTTCATGACAATTAAGAAAAACCTTCAAAAATAAACCATGGCCCTTTTTAATGTATTCTGTCAATTGATATACAGCTTAATTCTGAATTGCATCTTCACAAAGCATTTAAATATTTTGGGTTGTTTCACAAGATAAAATTAATTTAAATAGGAGGGACTACGTGATTATATATTTCTGAAATTTGATTCATCTGAATGCAAACAGTGTTCATATTTCACTCTAATACATGAAAAATACATGTTATTTAACAAGGAAATTTTCTAGTTCAGTTACTCGGAAATTGGCATCATCATCTCTTATTGTTTCAAACTTTCAATTTCTTATACAATAATTCAAGTCTATAAAGTGGCATACAAGGGAGATTTCCAGTTTACTTGATGATGGAAGCCCAACTTAAGCAATAATAAAACAGGGCAAATACAGCTATCAAGAATCCCCACAAAGGCATCTCTATCATATTTCAAAAAAGGTGCTAGAAAGCATCATCTGGGTATTTTGTCACTCCATATCCAATCAATTCTGATCATTGAAAATTTGAAACCCGCGAAAAATTCATGAAATTAACAGTACATAATCATTACCCTTATGTTAGGCTTAACCGCAACAATGATTCCATCCTCTACATACACATCAGCTACCTCCTGATGGTGAGCATTCACAACAGTTCCACCCTTTATCAAAATCTTCCGCAAAGACGATGAAGCAACTCCACACTCATAATCACCACGTCCACTCCCAGCTTCACAAAACTGCCAACAAAATAAATTCAAAGTCATCAGCACTAACCCAATTCCTCAATTCCTCTGCTTGCCAAGAAATTCAAAGAAGAATAAGAACCTTATTGCTTTCACCTTCGGAACTTTTATTTGAGTTGATAAAAGATCGCAAGGTTCAGTAACTAATTTTACTTTATATTCCTCCATCCCAAGATTGTGTAAGACTGCATACACTACACAGACATCTGAAATTCTTTTATACAAATACAAGTCGTTTGATTGGTTTCTGAGAAATTTGGAGAAAATAAAAATACAACTTTTCACTCGACTAAGATCAATACAACTCGACTTAAAGCTCAATAAAACACTTGACTTAGTTGATTCGACTCTTTTCTATTGCAGTTTCTTTCGATTCAAAACACAGTTTTCTTCTCTCGTTCTTGCTTTCTCGGCAGCCAAACGAGAGAAAACAGCAAAGAACAAATAGAAAACACGACTTTTGAGCTTCAAAGAACAACAACAATACCTGGTTTGACTCGGATAATGTCGGAAGGATCAACAGAACAGCGATGAAACACACGAAATGGATGATTTGAGTTCTGAGAATTGGATCCATTGATCGGAGACGAAACTCTGAATCAGATGATGACCACAAGTTTGGAATAAGTACAACCAGAATGATAATGGTTGAAGTAAATTCTCAGTGATCACATGGCTTCCATCGCCTTATAGAGAGAGAACAACCAGTCACGATCAATCTAAGACTGAGAAGAACCAATGAAAGGCCCTCTGGATTTTACTCAAGAAAACTTATCCGTTATCGACAGCTAAATCCGCTTTCGTGAGCAAGTATCAATACGAGAGGACTCAAGACAAAGCTGCACAGTCACAGATATCAATATCCACCATCAACACGCCACCGTATCAACTCCACTCTAGAATTAACACATGACTCGTTTGTTATATGTATTACGAGAGGACTCAATATTAGATTGTACGATATTTTATTTAAGGGTTAATTGTATTAGCGGTTTTCAAAGTATTAGATTTATTTTATTTTATTTTATAATATTTTAATTGTATCATTTTGGTCTTTGAAATATTGAATATATTTTTTTAGAATTCCCCAAACAGACAGTGTCTAAATTACTAACATTTTTTTATTATAAACTTGTCATGTGATACTTAAATTTGGACAAAAAAATTAATTTGGATAACTCTTGACTAAATTTTTACTTAAATTTTGGTTAAATAACTACCAAAATTGTATAGTTTTGATCATAAACTATTCAAATTTTTGTCAAAACTACTTATATTATACATTTTTTTGTCAAGAGCTACCAAAATTTTGTTTAAGAGTTATCAAAATTATTTTTTATCCATATTTAAATATTACGTGACAAGATTATGATAAAAAATCATTAGTAATATAGATGTTGTCTAGTTTAGGGACCATATAGAAACATATTCAATATTTCGGGGACCAAAATGAAACAATTGAAATATTGAGAACCAAAATGAGATAAATCTCATACTTTGAGGACCTCTAGTGCAATTAACCCTTTATTTAATTGGGACCTAATATTTTATTTGGTAAGTAAATTTAATACCGTATTAATTTTAAAAATATATGTTAATCATATACTTATCATATATTTTTTGTACGATAGACTTATATTATAAAAATATTTTAATACCACCAATAGAGGTGGTATTATAATCCAATTCGAACGTATTGGTCTACACATTTACTATTATAATCCCCAACTAATAAAATCAAACTGCAATCAATGTAACAAACACTAATTGAGACTATTTTTGTTAATTTAATATTAATACAATGAAATAATTCTCTAACCAAACAATTGATTGAATTAAATAACTACTATCATCGTTTATATTGTGTATTGTCAAACATTATATAAAATTACTTATTATTCTAATACCCTATTTAATTTTGTGTTTTATTCATTTGTATTGTATTAAATCGAATTATTTTATCTAATCTGTTCATTTTTAACACGACAACAATCAAGCTAAATTAGTATTATATATTAACCGATTATTGTTTGTCCCTAAAGACACTGAGTAAAAAAAAATTGTCAATAATAAACATATTTATGTTCACACTTAAAATCAAATTCCAAATATAGAGGATAAAAAAAAAGAATTTAAGCACCAGTTATAGTGGGGTGATTGGTGGTAGTGGTGGTGGTGGGAGATGGTAATGGTTTGTGGTGAGTGCGCAACGACTATGGTGGTGATGGCAACCGTGGTGAGAACAGTGAAGGTGGTGGTGATTTTTGAATGACGATAGTGATAATGGCAACAATAGGTGACGACGGTGGTGGTGGTGGGCAGTTACGATAGTGGTAGTAGGTGACGATGGGTGCTTCTGATCGACAATATGATGGGTGGTGGTGAATAACGGTGGTGGAAGGTGTGATGGGGGTGGGTAGCAATGGGTGGTGGCAGTGGTGGGCGGTGACGATGGGTGCTTCTGACCAACAGTGTGATGTGTGGTGGCGAATGACAGTGGTTGTAGGCGTGATGGGGGTGGGTGACAGTGGGTGAGCGATGATAGGTAATGGTGGTAGGTGTAGTAAAGGGTGGGTGACAGTGGCTGGTGGCAATGATGGATGACGACGGGTGATGATGGGTTTGTGGTGGTGGGTGGTGGTGGTGGATGCTAACGGTGGGCGCCGGTGGTAATGGGATGATGGTTCTAAAAGCTCTTGACCCAACCCATGGGGGTTTTAAAAAAAATGTCTCAAATAATGATTAATTTCAAAATAATTCTCAAACCCACGCCCTTTTGAAAAAGGTCAAATGGACTAACGTCTTTAACACAAAGACTGTAGCCCACATTCAACATAAACACGTCAAACAGATTGACATTTCTATTTAAACACGTCACTCCATTTGACGTGTTTAAATTAAATGGCCTAATTTTTCCCTTTAACTATTCAATGCCTTTATATGGACAACACCTCATGACAAAGACCAACTATTTTATGCCTTTATAAGGATAACACCCCACGACAAAGACTAACTATTCAATGCCTTTATAAGGACAGCACCACACGACAAAGACTAAGTTTCAAAATCAGAAAGCTAATGCTTGAATAAATAAATAAATTAATGTTTGTTTGCATAATTATCATAACTACCTCCTAAATTTTCTCTTAGGTTTTAATTTGGTCTTTAAAATTTCAATTGTTTTATTTCAATTAAATCATTCCGTAATACCTAAAAAAAATTTAGTGATAGGTTTTCTGCCTTTTTTTTTTAGTAAAATGTTAAATGTGTTATTAAATAAAAAATTTAATTAATAAAAAAATTATGATATTTTAAAAATACATAAATTTTGTTTGTCCTATTGATGTTATTCTCCCTAACAATGATACATAAATACATAAAATTGTTTTGCTCCCTATCTGTTTGAGAGGATGAGTTTTTATTATTTATTTAAAAATTTAATTACATTCAATAAATAAATTTTGATAATTTAAAAATACATAAATTTGTTTTGTCCTACTGACATTTTTGTCCCTAACAATAATACTTAAAAATATTTTGCTCCTTTTTTTTTTGTGAGAAGATGTGTAAAACCCGGAAAAATTTTAATTTTTTATGAAAAAATGTAAAATGGTAATTTGTCACTATAATACGGGTTTAAAATTCATATTTTTCTAGAGCTTGGATGATGCAAATGACCTCACAATTGGATTCGTATCGTGAAATCGAGCTGCCCTATCAATTTTCGTCAAATTTCAAGATAGTCAAATATTGCACGTTTTACTAGACAACTGGGTGACGAATGACCTCACAAACATCCCCAAAAATGAGTTTTATAAAATTTTCTTAGAATTAGATTAAAGTTCAAATAAAATTAATTTAAACTTAAACCGGGATATAATGAATCGTTTCGGGACGAAAAACGGACCCGAACAAGTGGGTGGTGTGTGGCTCGATGTGAGCCAAGTCTTTAAATTTATAAATAGGGTTAAAAATCAGATATTTCAGTAGAAATATCTCTGCAATTCAACCCTTAAACGTGTGGGAAAAAGAGGGAGAGAAAAGAGAGAAAACAATTTTTCTCTCGTCGATTCTTGGAATTCTGTCGGTCAAAATTCGTCGAGCAAAGAGTTAAAGTCGATCACATCGACGAGGGCTACACAACCACACCAAGAACGAAGGATTTTACCAAAGATCCAAAGGAAAAGATTTTGGGGAAATCAAATTTTAGAGGTTTTGGTTGGTATTTTTGAAGTTCTAGCCTTCGACTTACGCTTCAAGAGGTAGGGTTCCCTCCTACTCCGGTTCATTTCTAGCATATAGTGTTCATAAGGGGTTGTTATACGGGCTGTTTTATGGGCTGTTTTGTGGACTATTTTGAGAATGTTTTATGGACTATTTTTTGAGCTGCTATGTGGGTTATTTTGGGGCTGTTGTGTGGCCTGTGTTTGGGACTGCTATGTGGGCTGTTATGCCGCATGTGTTTGGAGCTGTTATGTGGGTATGTTATGTTTCTATATAAATTATGCCTTGTATGGGGATTTGATAAATGTCTTGAATGATTGAAGTGTCATTTTGATGAAATTGAAATAACATGCTTGGATGTTATGGTGTGTTGAAATCATATGCTTATGAGATGATTTACATTGAAAATGTAAGTGTTGAAATGTGATAGAAATAATTCATTTTATGTCTAAGAGTGATTAACATGCAGGCGAACAAGTTTGCAAGAACACATTGCATTGACCCATGTCCTTTGTTTGAAAAAATGATGGAGGTTTTCGACGCCATGTCCCCGGAAGAGCTGATTGAAAGCGTGGGCTCTTGTTCGAGTGGTGATCCAGCACAAGACATAGATATTATCGAACTTTCTGATTAACTTTGCTCTCATGTCCGATTATGACTGTATGTAAATTATGCTTTCCACATGCCATTTTATTTTTTGGGTATGAATGCATGTGGTAGTAGTTGTTGTTCAAAGTCACGAGGAGTTTCATATGTTGTGGAATGTTGTTTATATTACGCATGTAAAAAACTTTATGGTGGATGTTGT
Organism: Ilex paraguariensis; assembly: GCA_963454935.2. Classification (NCBI taxonomy): domain Eukaryota; kingdom Viridiplantae; phylum Streptophyta; class Magnoliopsida; order Aquifoliales; family Aquifoliaceae; genus Ilex; species Ilex paraguariensis. The sequence continues at coordinate 117,394 of CAUOFW020000935.1, forward strand.
AACCTTTTTTTGTGGAGCAAGCTGTTAAGGCACAAGAAAACAACTCTTAGCTCCTTGCAAATGGAATGACAGTATATATTTTAGTGGCAGTATATATATTGTTGTGTTGTGCATTGAGTGCTGGCAGGTAAACCAGGACTGCTGGAAAATTTTGCTAAAATTCCATTGTTGCTGGAAATTGTACTGGACAGTGAACAATTGTTTGAAGTTTTTTTTTTTTTTATTCTATGATATGTTCGTCTGTGTGTGTGTGCGTGAGTGAGTTACCTGGGAGACAGGTTCAACAGACTATTCAGATCACGTGGAACATAAAAAAAATGTTGTTAGAATTTTTTTTTAAGGCTATGTCCGTCTGTGTGTTTGTCTGTGTGTGTGTGTGTTACCTAGAGGACAGTGAACAATTGCTTGAAGGAGTTTTTTTTTTGTTCTATGATATGTTCGTCTGTGTGTGTGTGACTGAGTGATTTACTTGGGACACAGGTTCAATAGGGCATTCAAATCACGTGGAACATAAAAAAAATGTTGCTGGAATTTTTTTTTTTTAGGCTTTGTTCGTCTGTGTGTGCGTGTGTGTGTGTGTGTGTGTGTTACTTGGAGACAAGTTCAACATGGCATGCACAGGATGTGGAAAAAACAAAATAAAACGTTCTTTTGGTTTTATTCATGCGCAGGTGGTTGTACAAACAAACAAGGGCATAGATTGCATTGGATTATAAGGTTAAAATTGTCTTTTTACATTGGTTAGTTGTAATTATTGAATTTTTTAAGTAGGTATTATACAGATAATATTTGTAACAAACAAACAAAGGGAAGGATGAGACTATAATTTAAGACCAAGTATAATATACCATTGGATATGAGTGAAATGAAAATGATTTTTAATACCACCCAAATTTAATACTCCAAACAAACAGGCCCTAAATGAAATATACATGTATATAATGTTTGTGGGGATATGATGGCGGTGGTGGGGTGTTAATGGTGACAGGTGCAAAGGTGTTGATGATGTTGGCGGCGGTGGTAGAGCAATAGTAGTGTCAGTGGTGGTGATTGTGATATAGGTGGGAATAATAGTGACTATGATAGTATGATAGAGGTGAGAGTGATGATGGTGGGGTGAAGATGGCACTAGGGGTGGCGATGGTAGTTTGCGAAGGGGGGATGTTGGGGGTGGCAGCGGCTATAGTTATGGTGGTGCCTGTGACGATTGTAGTGGTGGTGGTAAACATAAAAATGAATAGTTTTTTCGTAAACTAGTGTTTTTAAAAACTAAAAAGTTTTTTTTTTTTACTTCCACTTATTAACTTTATTAATCGGTGTGGTCAATTCTAATTACTCACAAGTAATTTAAAGCAATTGGTCTAAATGCTCCCTTTATAAAAAAGTGTTTAACATAAGTCATATAAATAAAAAAAATTACTTATTTAGGTCATCCCAACCTTATTATCTTTGGATTCTTTTTTAGTGCATTTGAAAATTGGATGAGTGTGACTTCCAAAAACAATGATATGAATAGATTAGATAGACAAATTGGATGTGATGATTAGATCTAAACCCCCACAATAATGAAATTTTTATTTTTATTTGGGTTTTTGTATTGCAAGGCTTGGCATTGGGCCTATGGCCCATAGCTTGTCTCTGCCCTAAAGCCTAGTGGCCCAACGGACCTTAGGTTGACTCAATCCAAGGTATAAAATTTTAAACAGAAGTTTGTGCATTAAACTTACGTTTTTCAGTTTGAAATTTAAACTTTTTCGATTAATTATGGTAGTACGTCACTCCAATCTCAATTTTTTTTAATGCTACTTAGTTGGTGTATGTTTGTGTAGTTTTTTAGATTAAATTATAGTAATTATTTTTTGATTTTTAAAAAAATAAGAAAAATAGTATGGCAATATATGTAGACTAAGAGCACAATATATTAAACTCAAAGGTTTCGGTAACGTCGTGTCCTCTAGAGGATATTATTTGATATAAATAAACCGAATAAAAATAGCAGAGCATTAATTATTCCAATAAAATTATAATTTTCAATAAAATCTCCAAATACAAATACATCTCTTGATCACAAAATTATATTAAAACCCGCTCATCTTTAATTTCTCCGAATATCTCAATCCAATCTTTCCTCTAACATCAACCTAAAAGAAATGTTAAACAAAGTGGGAAAGTATATAATATGACGATGAATAATATACTCTAAGACATTAAATACTGAATAAATCAAGTATCACAAAGCATTTAAATTAATAGATAGAAATATTATATTTGCATATCACACGTAATGCATCGGACTATTGACTGTCACGATCCTGTTTCAATCCACACCAAACACGATCAATATATTCCACGATATTTAATTAAAATTTCAAAAATAATGATATCACAAGATGAAATACAAATTAAAAGATAATCAAGAAAAAAACTCTTTGCAAAGAGATTCAAGAAGAGCGTATTATATACAACCCTATACTTCAAATCACCAATTAATAGTGACTATAATAGTAACTTATGTGACTTTCTATAACTGAACAAAACTAACACCGTTAGGGGTAATTTTGAGATTTAAAAAATAAGTTGACTTAAGTACCTACATATAAGTTTAAACATGGACTTACCCCCAAATAATTTTTTTTCCAAAACTCAAGTTATTATAAGTCCATTTAGGATGACTTATCCTCAATTTTCACATTTAAATTTCATGGAGTTTTTTTTTGGGTCCTAAAATCTTATGAATCTACAAATTTTTCAGTTGAACTAACTATGCACTTAGAAATTTTGGGGCCTCCTTGGAATATGGAGCCTAAAGTCCAAACTTTGTTGGCCTTGTGGTTGGGCCTGGGGAGTATCCGACCACATATGCTTCTGTGCTATGACAATCTTACTCGAATTATGAGACCTACACATATTAGGTACCCCGTCAGAACCACATGTGCGACTTCCTTGCATGTGTCTCGTCTAGAAAATTCTATTTAGATTTAATTTGTGGAACTAATCAATTATAAATGTTGGATTAAAAGTGAGCCCAATCTAATAATGTTAGTTCCTGTAACATTATTTTTTCTTCTTCTAATAATAGCATATAAAAATGGATTAAATCATATTTAATACTAACTCGATGCATGATATCATTTTCAATTTGGTTTCATATTGAGTTTTTTTATTTTTGTTATAGAGTGTCTAGGTTTACGTCGACTATTTCCTCAAACTCTGAACTGACTATCATAACTCAAACTAGTTTAAGGACATGTCCCTTAAAAAATAAGGGTGACAAACCCTTAGGACGTGCAACAAATATCGAATCTTATTTACAAGAGGACATACTTAACCACCGAACAATCCTAATATTTTCTATTGAGTTTATTCTCAACAAAGACAAGCTCAATTGCCAACCCAAAACAGACAGAAATGCTGGCTACAAAGTGAATGTCAATGCAAATACTTTTCTTTTTCATTTCATTCAAACTGGCAAAAGATTACAATCAAAAGAAAAAAAAAATATTGAGCTCTCTTGGTGGATTAAGGACCCAGTCATCAGGTAACAACTGTGAATATCAATGCATCACTTTATCTATCTATGAAAAAAAAAGTTTCATTAATCATAATGGGCATTGCATATATTATTGTTTAGGCATGTCAAGGAGACTGAATTTAATCAGAATCTGATTTAAAACTTGCATTCAAAAATTTGATTTTGAATTTGTTAAAATTGGAAATTTCGTTTAAAAATTCGATATGATCCGAATACTTCATGAAATATATATTTATCTGCAAACAATGTGAATCAATTCTCAAAATTTTTAGATATAATAGAACAAAGTCAAATTTATCAATAAAATTTTGAAAATTATACCCAGATTTCCTGAGGTGTGCCAATTAATCATTTAGACTCCCTGACATTTAAAATATTACACACAAACCCCTCTGAGGCTTGTACGAGTGTAACAATTAGACCTCTGCCGACAAATATCCGTTAGTAAATAAGAACTAGACCCCCTGAAGTTTGTATATATTTCAACAAAAAATACTTCAATCAAAAATAGAATATCAAATATTTTAAATTTTAAAACAAAAATTCATATTCTATTGTGTCATTTATGGAAATAAAATAAAAAATGAAAAGCTAATTTTTTCTTAAAAAATTTAAAATAATATACAATTATACTCACTATTGTAATAAAAAAAAAATCAAACAAGAGGACTAAGTCATTTATAATAGAATATGAATTTTACAACCAAAATTCATGTTATATTATGTCATTTATTGAAATAAAATTAAAAATTAAAAATTAATTTTTTTAAAAAATCATAATTAGTATACAATTATACTATCTATTAGAATAAAATTAAAAAAAATTAAATAAGAAGTCAAACTGTAATTGACACAATATATTCTAGTTTTAATTGGGGTAAACTTCCAAATTAAATACCAATAGATAGTAAAATTGTATATTAATTATATTTTTTAAAGAAAAAATTAGATTTTTATTTTAAATTTTATTTCAATAAATGTCATAATAGAACATGAATTTTGTCTGTTAATTTTTTTTATATTCTATATTTAATTAGAGTTTTTTTAGTTTAATTATAATGTTTTAAATTTTAGGGCTCTAAGTATTACACGTTTACAAATTTCAGGGGATTTGGATATAATTTATTAACAGATATACTAACGGGTATTAACGGTACGGGTCTAAATGTTATGTGTGTATAAATTTCAGGGAATTTATGTGTAATATTTTAATTGTCTGAGAGTCTGAGTAATTAAGTAACAAATCTCAAAGGGTTTGAATATAATTCTCCCTAAAATTTATCAATACCTATCAGACTATTTGGGTTCAAATTAAATTCAAATCAAAATACGCGAGGTTGCATCCGCTAGAAAAGTTTTAAAAAAAAAAAAATCAAGTTTGTACACAATTTATCTAACAAAAAGATTATTTTTCACGCAATATGTATAACGAGAGGGGAAACAAAAATGCAATTGGAGATCAAAACTCCGTGTTTGTTGAAAATTTACTGTAAATTTTATTTATTTAGTAAATCTTTATTACTAGAGAGAGGAGTAACGAAATATAAATCCGTGATTAAGGTCCAACAAGAACGGTTGTTACTAGGCCAACACTAGTTTCTATGATAAAACTTATTTAAATTAGAGTATCTATTATTAAATAAAAAAAACCTGAGTGTAGCGACAAAATAAGTAATGTAATAAAAAAATTGTGTGGGCGTGATAGTATTGTGTGCTGCTTACCAAGGAGACCAATGAGAGGGATCAAAATCAATGCCTCCTGTTATCGTTGACATGACGAGCTTGACTCAATGTAATCTGATCTAACGGTGGAGAAAGTCCTGCAGGGGCGACCTGAGAACACATGAAGCACACAATAACATTTCCAGACGAAAAATCTGAAAATGTGGACCCGCATGTGATCTCAAGTTGCCCCTGTTGGGCCTGTCCGCCTCCTTCCAATTTCTTCTCTCTAACTTCAATTACATCATGGATGCTACCCCTTTTTTTAAGGAGAGAAGGAAAATTAAGCAAGAATAAAGAAAAATAAAGTTGGTCTCGAAGACGGGACCCACTGAGCCTTCGTCTTCATCTTTATCCTCTCTTGCGAAAATAAAAAATAAGAGAAAATCAAATATAATCGAACAAAAAGAAAAAGCGATGCCTCAAAGACGGAATCTACATAAACACACAATCTAAAGTTTCATAGACTAAATACGATATCTTCACTTTCAAAAACAAGAAATAAGAGAAAAATAGACAAAATCAAAAAGAAAGAAAAAAATCTCAAAGACAAGGTTCACATAATTACACGATTTAAAACCTTATCAACTAAGTGAAAATAACAAATAAAGAAAAAAAGTAAAGTGTCAAAGTCAGGATTCTCCGATCTCTTATCGACTAAATGGCACGAAAAATAGTGGTTAATAAGGCTCTACATATTCTTCTTGCATAAGGGATATGGATGCTCCCGTTCCTATGTTATATAAGACCACTTTGTAAATCAGACTTCGTTTCTATGTACTGCCTCAAGAGTACTTGTCAGGTGGACAAGTCTTTTAGTGTTAGGAAGTACAAATTTGTACTCCGCCAGTTTAAACTCCCTTGTACTGCAATTGGTGGTTTTAACTTGGGAAGATGAATCTTTGTAAATATCAGTCTCTGCCTTATAGCATACACGTGTTTGGTTTTTTTTTTTTTTTTTTCTTTCTTGTGTTTGGTTTCTTTGTAAAGGGTTTGCCTATCGGCAAAAAAATTCAGTACCATATTACTTACTTTCTTTTAAGTTATTTTATACTATTTTTTAAAAAAATTTATATCACTCTTTTTTTTTTTTTGTGTTTTTGTGTGTGTAGCTTTTGGAGTATATTTACTTTTTGTGTTCACTTATCACTTTTTTAGTTTACATGGTAACTTTTTTTGTTAGAACTTAACACTTTTTGAATTGAACTTGTAACTTTTTAGATTTTTTTTTTATTTTTTAATATGATATCAAAAAATAAAAATTTATACCATAATATTTCCCCCTCCCAAAAAAGTCTTCACAGGTTGGAGTTTGGCTCGCTTGCACTTGTAACATCATTTGTTAATCCAAAATCTTGAATGTGGGAGTTTCTCTTGTTAGGGGGAAGGATCGATGAATTCAAAAGAAATGTGGTATTTGGTGGATCGATAATTAAATTGATGTTCTAGTAGTTATATAAGATGCGAAACTAATTCTTTTGTTCGGGGAGTTCTACATAAAACACAACTTGTGCAATTATACTACTTTGATCACACCGGGTCCATTTATCCATAACATATTTTCAACATTATTCAAAAGAATATGTCAAACCATGATATTTACATCTCAAAAATTAAATAATATAACGCAGTAGGATTAACAAAATAAACTAGACTTTACAGTGTACAAAAGAGTATTCTAGTCTAGTACAAGAGAAAAGGGGTTACTCTATGCGTCCACCTCAGGATCTACACTCCTGTCAATTGGAGCCTCCCACTGGGCGGCCTCCTCGGCTCCTAACTTCTGCTCAAGTACATAATTTAAAAAATGTTAGCAGTAGGGGGTGAGCACGAAGCTCTATAGAAAATTTCTCCCAAACCCAAACAAGGTTTAGAAAACATTTAAAATTCGGTCAGTCTCCCTTTTTTTTTTCACAAAATATCATATATAACTTTTGAAAGAAAACAGAGCATTTTAAATAGATCTCAAGTTTAAAGGATAACAGTAATTAAAAAATAAATGAACACAATATACAATTAAATAATCATTCCACTATAAATGATTTCTCACAAGTTCTTGCGGAATCTCATACTTCCCCAAAATCTTGTAGAAACTATTTCTAGTGCAAAGAACAATTCCCAACATTATAACAATCCCGTGTATTCTGGTGCATCCCCAAGACCATGTAGATTTATCGTTTCTCCTGAATCTACCAAACGATTATACCTAGTACACCTATAATAATCACAAACACATTTGGAAATGGGCGTATATCATACCAATGACATTGCTGAATCCCTCCCCAGGAAAGGTATATCATCCCTAGTTCGAACTCTAGGCATACGATAGCGGTTGTGTTGCCAAACACCAATCCACTACAAGTGTAAGAAACCATCTCCCCCCACCACGGGGTTCGACTAACATTTACACTCTACGGCATATGTTGTAAGTAATTTAAGTCCATCACAACCAATCATACACAAGAGGAAACCAAAAATATCTCCATTCGCAACCATCTCAAAGGAATTACCAAATTTCACCATTTCTCAAGTAATCCATCATAGCATAATTTAAGAAAAATGAATAAGAGATCATTATAAACCTCATTTGGTTATACAAGGTAAAACACTAAAGTTTGGTAATCAAAACAAAAGGAATTTAAGAGGAAAAATCCATTTTTCTTCAAAACTTGGGTTTGATTATGAAAAAAAAATGGTTCAATGGTTACCCAAAAATCAAAATGTTTGAAACATGCTATTTATTACAAAAATGTCAAGAATCATGTAGTACATAACATATATATATGTTAAGACAAGTGAAAGACGTACATATATATATACAACCCTAGCCTCAATGTATGAGAAATGAGAGAAAAATCCCCACCTTGAATCAAGATCTCCAAGCAAAGCCCAAACTCTAGAGACCTTGCTCTTCCCTTTTCTTTCTCCCTTAATCTTCCTTTAGGGCTCTAAGAGGTATGGAATGAAAGGGGAGTGAAAGAATTGAGAGAAAAGGGGCTGAATATGGGGTTTTAGATATAACAGCCCCGAATTTCACTATTCATGAGTTGTTTGGGTCTTCTCCAAAAATTACGGTTTTGCTATTAAAATCTTCAATTTGATTCATATGACTACCCTAAGGTTTTTTGACGTTCCGGATTCATTTTTAATGTTATTTTAACCTAAAAAAATTTATTTTTATGATTTATTTCAAAACTAAAATAAATTCACACTCGAAACATTAAAATTTATATTTTATTCCTCCGAATCGCTATAGGTGCTATTCTTACGGTTTCAATATATATATGGTTTATTCTTAAGTCGTTACATATATATAAGAATCAATATGTAAATTGGGAGATGTATTTGTAGCTGGAGATTTGATTATCAATTTAATTTTATTGAGTAATTAGAGCTCTGACTAGTGTATTTGAATATATTTTTTGTGGAAAATGTGAATTGATTTATCAAATAATGCATCAGAGAAATCAGGGTGTTACATATATAGGTAAGTTTATGAATATTATAGGTCAAATAAGGCAACTATTGAATTCGGAAGGTCGATAAACTTTGAAAGAGGCGATGTGAGGTGTATTATAAATTTGAAAGTATTTCAGAGTTAAAACGTATTTTGGATAGAAATGTATTTGACACTACTTTAGTAGTTTGTGCATAACTTTTGTGACAACCCCGCATATAAAATAATCACTAAAACGCTAATTAGGTCATTAATTATAATTATATATAATTGAGATTTATTTTTTTAGAAACAAATAGACCTCAAAGATAAACTCTTCACGCGAAAATAAGTCAAATAATTATAATTTAAGTCAAATTTCGTAATCATATAATGCATGAACATATAAATATCTATATATATGTGTGTGTGTGTGTGTTGTGAAAGGACAAAAGTCATATGCTAGATTTGCAAAGATTTTGAAAACTTGCATTAAGGAGAGGGAAAAAAAAAGAAAAAAAAAAGGGAAATGCTTGGGGACCAAGTAAATATTGGCTATAAATAGCCAAACCCAAGCCTTGATTGGCACAAAGAGAAGGAAAAGAGAGAGAAGGGAAGAGAAGAAGGAGAGAGAGAGAAAAAAAGAGAGAGATAGATGAAATAGAAGAAAAAAAATTATGAGATTATGGGGAAAAAATTGAGCAATGATTTTATTTTAGATTGCTATCAAATTTAACTATTTGATTCGGGGTATTTCGAATTTCACATCTATAGAAGTCATTGATGAATTTGAGGTACATGGTAGTATACAATATGCTTCCACCTTTTAAATCTCTTTGCAAAGAGTGTTGTTTCATTATCTGAAATTTTGTATTCATATTGATTATTCTGATCTATATGAAATTCTGTCAATGTTATCGGCTGGCCTGTACGTGTATGTTGGGCTAAATACTTTGAGATTGATTGGTACATGTACGAAGTGTACTTGGGGGCATAATTGGTGAAATGTGATTATGGCCCTGCGGGGTGCAATTGTGATTACATCTCTGAGGGGTGTAATAGTTCGATATGAGTATGAATTTTAAATGCTCAGGTGTCACTTGTTATGTCACCAAGAGAACCCGAGTATGAGGTTAGATTTGATTGATATTGAGCTATGTGACTTATCGAATTAGATTCTTGATTCTTTTATCTATGATTGTTTCGATTGAATTATTTGACATTTGATCATTCATATTTTTTTCTTGTTGAGCATATTGTTTTCTGTCATATTGTATACTTCCCCGCCTTTAATATTTTTTAGGATTATCTCAGAGGGAAGAATCGGAGTTGATATTTGAAGAATTGAAGACAGACAAATCTTGATATAATTTTTAACTTTGTGGGTTATTGGGGTGATGTATAATTTGAACAAATTCGTTTTTATATTATGGAGATTATTTTATTTGTATTTGGAGATCAAAATTGTGATTATAAATTTATTGAGGCAATTAGAACTTTGTCCCTATACTCAGAGATTTATTTGTGGTTTATTATCGATCAATTGATTTAATCAAGTAACGGGTCCGGGAAACCGGGACGTTACAACTTTTTACTTTGATACCCTATTATTCTGAATTTTGGACAGAAGAAACTAGACATACAAGGCTACAACATGAAAATTTCATGAATCGATCTCTAATGAGGCCAAAATGACCTCTGAAATTCAAGAAGAAAATAGATTCTGTTTGAATGCGAATGGATCTATTCATACTCACTGCCTGATGAATTTTTCAGCAAAAAACATGAGATATTGGAAGCAAATCGTGCTTGAATGCCATATGTACCATTTGATTTCCAAGCTTGTCATTCGAACGCGCTGACACTATTCTGCAGATCAAATTTGCATCGTATGGACAATTTTCTTACTCTATAAATACCTAGAGACGTGTTTTGGGGTTGTTTTACCTGCATTTAAACCCTAGAAAGCTAAAGAATGTTGGAAGGACGAAAAACGAGTGAGATCTTGACAACTTAACACATAGGAATCGCATTAAAATGTATTAGGATGAAGATGGTAAACACAATATCTTAAGGAACTGTTCTAGCTTTGCAAATCTCAAGTATACATCAATTTTTGGGAGCAAACAGTAGATTGTCTATATATCGATAAAGGCAATAGCACTTGTTGCCTCCATTGAATACTCATCTTGAGGATTTCAAAAAAGATTTTGACGGGAAGAAAATAACCTCCCCTCATTATATGCCAAAGAGTAATGTTAGATAGACTTAAAAATTAGACTTGATAATCTCAACCATTGAATAGATAGTGGGTCTCAATAAATGCTGGAACCCACAGTAAAATCAATGGTTGAAATTATCAAATCTACTTTTTAAATCTATGTAGCATTGCTCTATGCCAAAATAACCCTTAGAAAAAATCAACACGTATACACAATTTAGATATTTCTTAGTCATACCCTAAACTAATTATTGGATGATTATCATGTCACAATCCAGCCTAAACATAGCCACAGATTCATAGAATGACAAGTGTCGTCAAAACAACAAAAAAAAAAAAACCAAAGAATTGTGACGTGTGTATTGAGGATATTAAAAAAAAAATTAAAATAAGGCCATTGTATGGATAAGTGTCCATGATACAAGCATTAATATGTAAGCAAACTTATAGATGATTTGAGATGCTTGGAGACTAAGCATTTTTCACTCTATAAATAGAGATGGCCACACAAGGAACAAAATGGGGAAGAGAAAAAAGAAAGCTGAAGGAAGAGAGAAGGGAAAAAAATGAAAAAATGGTGAGGTTTGGGTCAAAAATTGAACGGTAATTTTACTTTGGATTGCTACCAAATTTGAGTATCCTATTCATGATATTTCAAAATTCATATTTATCGATGTCATTGATGATTTTGAGATACGTGATAGTATATAATATGTTCCTATCTTTAAATCTCTTTACAAAGAGTATCATTTAATTATCTGAAATTTGTATTCTTATTGATTATTTTTTATTGATAACAAATTTTGAAAATTTGTTCAGTTGACCTATATTTTAGGCTTAATACTTTGAGATTGATTGTTACCTATTAAAAGTGTGTTTGGGGCATAGTTTGTAAAATATGATTGTAGTACTACGAGATGCGATTATTCGGTTTAATTCTGGCCCCACGGGGTGTGATTCTTTGGTGTGAGTACAAATTTATATGCCTAAGTGTCACTTATTTTATCACCAAGACAAACCGAGTTTGTGGCTATATGTGACAATAGTTGAGCTATGTTGTATGTCTAATTTAATTTATGATTTTGCTCTTTATGTTTCTTATCATCTGAATTATTTAGTTTTTGATTATTCATATCTTTTTATCTGTGCATATTATTCCCTATCGTATTGTATATTTCTCTGTTTTTTCTGGATGATTTTGGAAGGAAAAGAATAGGGCTGATATTTGGGGAATTAAAGATGGACGAATCTTGATATAAATTTTATAAACGTAAAATTAAGCATTTTTTTTTGTAGATAAATCTTTTTTAAAAAAAAATAGATTTTGTTTACTTCCACTTATGAACCTCATTAAATGGTGTGGTCAATTCTAATTACTCACTAGTAATTTACAGAAATTGTTCTAAATGTTTTCTTTTTTTAGTAAAAAGTGTTCATGATAACTCATAAGTAAAAAAAATTACTTGTTTAACTCATCCCAAACAAGTATCTTATTATCTTTGGATTCTTTCTTAGTGGATTTGAAAATAGGATGAGTGGCATCCAAAAACAATGATATGAATAAGATTAGATAGAAAAATTGAATGTGATGATTAGATCTAAACCCTTACAACATTGAAAATTTTAGTTTCTTTTTGAGTTTTATAGTGCAAGGCTTGGCGTTGGGCCTACGGCCCATAGCTTGTCTCTGCCCGAAAGCCTAGTTCCCAACGAGCCTTAGGTCAACCCAAACCAAGGCATAACATTTTAAATGAAGTTTGAGCATTAAACTGAAGTTCTTAGTTTGAAATTTTAACTCTTTCAATTAATTATGGTGGTACGTCACTCCAACCTCAATTTGGTTTATTTATTTATTTATAATTGGGATATTTGTGGGTCGGTACACTTTTAATAACTTATTTGTCAAAAAGTCCAATTACTAAATTTTTTTGTTAAGAAGTATATTTCGGATTAAAAAAATTCTAATACTCTTAATTATCTATTTACTGAATTGGCTAATCCGAATTAAGAAATAAAATCAATTCATTAACTGAATTTCTATTTGAATGAAGTTTCATTCAAACTCCTTCAATCATGGAATGCTTATGCAAGATTGAAGGGGGAAAACTTTTAAATTGAGCAATCCTTCCATAAAAATGTGCAACCGAATTTCTTTCCATGAAAATGGCAACTATTTAGATTTCAAATGCAACTATTTTCTTATATTAAAATGTTATGATTTTTCTAAAAAGTTGTTACTCATTAACCCAAAATCCCTAAAAAATTCAAAAAACCTCAAGAATTTGAGTTCGTAAAAAAAAAGAGTGACATAATTAAAAAATAACATGACATCAAAAAAATACATCAATTAGTGAATTCACACATTAAAGAGTGACATAATTAAAAAATAGTGTGACATACTTAAAAAAAATAATGTGACATCAAAGAGTTATATAATTTTAAAATAATGTGACATCAAAGAGTTATATAATTTTAAAAATAATGTGACATCAAAGCATGACATAATTTTAAAAATAGTCTGTCATAATTTAAAAATAACGTGACATCAAAAAGTGACATAATTTTAAAAGTAGTGTAACATCAAATATTAGAAAATTAATGACCCATCTTGTAGAAGACCAATAATGGGTATCCGTGACTGTTTGAAAAAGATGAATATGAAAAATAATGATTACAATTTGAATTAATATACAACAAAAATGTTAACTGCCAAATATATTTTTGTAGTTCAAACGATTATTACCCATTAAAATAGGAAACCACTCAGTCAATAAAAACAGAATCCAAAAAGAAAAAAAAGGAAACTACTAGATATTGCATAAAATAAGTAAGGGCATTTAGGTACTACTAAAATATGAAAATTTGAAAATATGTACGCAGCCAACAAATGTTTTATAAAAAGTATATTTATTAACTTAAAAGTTTAGCTTTTCTAGAAATATTTTCAATAAAGTGTGCCCCTCCATAAATTTCCTTTTTAGATTAAATAAGAGTAATTATTTTTTGATTTTTCAGAAATAGGGAAAATAATATGGCAATATATGTAGAGTAAGTGCACAATATATTAAGCTCAAAGGTTTCCCAACCTTAATCCTAAATTTTCACACACCTAGAAACTTGGACTTCTTACACATACTTCGACATTCAATCTCAACAAATTAATTTATAATTTTGGACTTACTTTGATGGGATACAAAATAAACTAGATTATGGTAAGATACCATATTTGACGAGAATCATCATCAATGGAGGAAAATAGCTAATACACTTAACAGTGCTGGGCCGTTGTTAAAGGGATTCAAACATGCAAAAAGCATGTTTACTTATCCATTTGTTAGTTTTTGATTGGAGTATTAATAAATAGTTGATTTATCCAAATATTAAAATAAATTTTGGATTTTATTCAGACTCTTAATCCTAGTTGTTATTAAATATTAAAATGATAATGTATATTATATTTCATTCTCAACTTTATTATACAAATGATATATATATATATATATATATATATATATATATATTAGTTGATACTCACGTGTGTTGCACGTAAACCATTTTTAGTTATAATTTTTGAGAATTGATTTTTAAAGTTAAATAAAAGAGTAAATTGATAAAATTCACCAACAACAATGCATGTGCAGACTTTCCTCGGTAGCCCAAGCCTTATGTTTGAAGGATGTTGTTGTATTATGATTTTATGGTTACTTATCTTTTTTTTATTAAATTGGTTTCTTCCATAGAACATCATATAGATATAAAAAAAAAGCTATTGTATATATGTTATACAACCAAACTAATAGTGTTGCATAATATCCTAACTCCAGAAACAATAATCTGCATAGATCCATTGAATTTCAACCAACATAGTTAGTTGATACCTATTAATCCTTATTAATACCATCATGAACTCTTTGATCCCCCAAACTTGAAATTGATGAGGAGCAACAATGAGCTAAAACTTCTTCCTCTTCAAGAAGATACAGAGCATCATGCGAATTTATCTATATTTATACTACTATAAATGTCAAGACAAGTAAATTTTTTTGATTAATTATAATAACCTTAAGAAAACAAATAATGCCTACATTATCCTTTTTAGTGATAACAACAACATTAAAATAAAGGTAATTATGGACTGTTGGGCTGCTTTTTGCATATTTTCAAATAATTCTGTTCATATTCCTTCAAGAGTAACGCTAGACATACTTAAAATATAGATTTGACGATGTAACTGTTGATGTGTACCAGCCGCCATGTCAACAGATTCTATCCCCCCTCCCCCCCCCGCCCCCCTAAAAAAAATAGGTTTTAAAGAAATATCAGATTTTATTCTCTCCAGACCCAATCCTTCCCTTTTCCCTCCCTTTTGCCTTCTCCTTTCCCTTTCACTAAACCAAACACCGCCGGCCACAATCAACTTCTCCTTACCCTTTTTCTGTTTAAAAAAAAATTGAACCAAAAAAATCGGGTTTTCTCCATAGCCACTTCTAAAGTCGAAGCCCTAATGTAACCCTCCCTTTCCCTATGCCAAAACTCGCCCAGAATGCCGCTGGAATTTCACAACTCTGACAATCGACACTGGCCACGAACACAATCATGTTTCAACATATTAACGTTAGGGTAAGGACACAATTGGATTTTTCTCTCCTCTCCTCTAATCCCTAGCAATTCTACTC
Organism: Ilex paraguariensis; assembly: GCA_963454935.2. Classification (NCBI taxonomy): domain Eukaryota; kingdom Viridiplantae; phylum Streptophyta; class Magnoliopsida; order Aquifoliales; family Aquifoliaceae; genus Ilex; species Ilex paraguariensis. Next base: position 132,981 of record CAUOFW020000935.1, read on the forward strand.
CTCAATTCATCTATTCGTCGAAATCACAGTCGCTGGAGAGACACTCGTAGTCACTGGAGTGATAGTGATAGTGACAGTTGTGGGAGCCCATACATTTTTACTTCTTTCCATATGTTTTTTTTCTTTGTTGCTTTAGGGATACATCATACTCATATTTCTCAAGCCCAGATATTTTACTAATGATTAATTAATTATTTTTATTGTGTTAGGATGCCTTATATGTGAATTCATTGACGTGAAAGTAAATCTCACTTGAGTAAGGAGAGGAAAGCTAGAAGGATTCACAAGTTGGCGTGAAAATATAAAAATCTTGATGGCGTTCACAAGTTGTTCGACAAATTGTCTAGCAGAAGTCGCTTGGTTTTGGACATTTATGCTTCGTCAACGGGACACGGCGGTGAAGCTGATTTGCTATGCACTGTTCAATCACTGCCTTAGAAGAAATGATTTGTGAATTGTACACATTTTTTGTACTCATTCAACTTTGTAAACTCATTCAACTTGGGAGATAATTACACAACTTTTGCCTTTATGAACTTATTCCAGATTGTATTTTGTGTGTAAATTTATTCAGTTTGGTAGTGGAATAGTAATCAAAAAATTATTATGTATTCTTATTCAGTTTGTTCTTTTGAACATAATTTATAACATAATCCATTATCAACAATCAACTCACAACATGTCTGAAATATAAAGAAACATCATTTGAAAAAATTGAAATACAAAGGATGGCTTTAGTCCTTCAAAAGGACATAAGCCATTTTTAACAACTTTATGTAGCTCTCTTTGTGCCCAGCTGTTGATTATTTTGCAATCAGACTATCAAAACAAAACCTCTTCGTTAATATTGGTGAGGTAGACCTCACTTCCAGAAAGCCTCAGTCAACAACAAATAGATCCTACAACCTCATCCAATCCTCCCATGTTACACCAGATACACACACCCAGCTCTAGAGTTAGCTGTTCAACCATGATCATAAAAAATCAGAGTACTCTTAGTATGCAGAACAAGAAAGCCTTTCTGATCTTGAACCAATCGTTGACTCACAGCAACAGGCAGCTGATTAGAGCCAGTGAACTCAGAAGAAAAACCATCTTGAACTGCTCTTTTTGCCAAAGATCACATGCTTGAAACAAAAAAATTCCAACAAATAATTCATTGAAAAATTGTTTAAAATAAAGTTGTCGCTACAAAATCCAACCCTTAAGTCCTATTATAAAATCATGAGTATCCAAAAATAATAGAACAACTCAATTTTGGGTAACACAAGGACACAAAATACTGCAATCTTTGTCTTGCACATCTTGACGAAGGGTTCCTCCTATACATACTTGTCATAGGAAAAAAAAATAAAAACTCAACTCTTGAATAAATGACAAAACTTTTTATAGAATTCTTTCCAACTTACCAAATCTTCTTGCCATTTGACGGTGATGTTGAAGATGAAACTAGCAATTCTGGATTGTTTACTACTTCTTTTGAGGTAGAAGAAGGCATATGTTGCATGTCATATTCACCATTCCAAGGATGATATTGATTATTTTAAACTAAAAAAACAAGAAATTTCATAAATTGACATTATAGTATAAACAACAAAAAAATATAGAATTTCTAAAACTAATGTCAGATTGCTAACCATGAAATATTTTTCCATCCCATATGATTGGTTTTTATGACCTCTTTGAGTGACTCCCCATAATAGGGCCAAATTGTTCTATCATAACAAAATTACAACAGATTACTACAAAATTACAACAGATTAATCACAAAAAAACTTTCACAACTTACATTATAAAAAGGTAAATTGGAGTATTGACCATCACTTTCGGCAACATTACCACTTTGGATAGTTTTCGAGTCCTACATTACAGTTAATTCCAAGTATGAAATTAACCAATACATTAAAAAAAACCATATTACAATTCCAAAAATGATGGTTATGTCATACCATCACAACAATGTTCTCTTGTGTTCCAAGTACATCAACCACTTTACTAGTGGGTTGACCATCAATATGACCAATGGCATCACTTTTAGTTGGGAGGAAATCCTACAAAATATAAATTAAATAATAGATAATAAATGTTACAAAGAATGTGAATAATTTTAATTTAGTGGTATAATTTCCATGAGATACCGTTTTTTTTTTTCGTTTCCTTCTTTTTTCTACCAACTTGCTCCACTTTTGATTACTTCCTTTTGAATGGTGGACAACCTTTGCTTCGAACTGCCAATGGAGTAAGTATATTCCTTTCCTTTGATGTGTCATTTACATCACAACCAGAGCTTCTATCAACAGTTGAGTTGAGACTTGGTTCATAACTTGTAGAACCACCTTTATATTTATGTAATTTCTCCTTTAGATCATGTATACAATCCATCACAAATGTGCACTTATCTTTAGAATCTACTGCCAAGTCTACAACCTCATTAAAAGCATTGTACATTTTATCTAATCGTTGTGCTTCAGGTTTGACACTCCAATAGTCATAACTAATTTTAATCATTGTGTGACATCTTTCACATCCTTCCTCCATCTCTGTACGATATATTTATCAGAAAATAAGTAAATCTTTCTATGGATTAACACTGCCACAGCATGCCTGCACAATATCCCTCTAAACTCAAATAAGTGACAATTGCACTTCACTTCACAATCCAATTCATTAAACAAACCCTTGAAATTTGTGCTCTTTCTTTTCTCTTCAGTCATGATATCCTCACATACGTCATATTTAGAAATCAAGCCCTCCACTTTGACCGAAGTCAAATCACAGTACATTTTCTCTGTCAATTCGCTTTGGAACTCCTTAAATTTTGAGATGGTTTAAACCTTTTAAACTTGTTTCTCCATGTCATAATGGGTTGCACAAGGGATTTGCAAAGAGAAAGATATAGATTCTTCCTCGTTCTCCTTCTTCACCTTACTTTTCAAAGCATTTTCATATTGTTTGACAAATTGCTTTAAGGTAGTCTTAGGGTTGACATACCCATCAAAAAATGAATTCGTACTCTCACTTTGTTGTGTGGTAGACATTCCCGTCCAAAAAATATTTTACACAAAGATCGGCACCCAATGATGCCTCTCACCATATAGTTCACTCAACCAGTCATTATTATGTAGCATGTACTTCTCAATCATTTCATTTCAACTTTCCTCAAATTCAATACAACTTAATGAATCATAAACGACTCTTTGCAAGAAAAATTTGATGGATTCATACTGTTTATAACCTATCAACTTTTCAGGTAATTTCTTCATGATGTGCCATAGGCATCGCTGTTGCCTAGCATTAGGGAAAACATTCTCAATTGCTTTCTTCATGGCCTTGTCTTGGTCAGTTATTATGGAACATGGAGTTTTTCCAGACATACATGCAAGCCATGATTGAAATAATCAACTAAAAATTTTTGTATCTTCACTGGAGATCAAATCACTTCCAAACAAAGTTGACTGCCCATGATGATTAACACCTACGAATGGAGCATGCCATTACTTATTTGTCAAATATGTTGTATCAAACATAATAACATCACTAAATTCCTCATATACAGTCCTACTCCTTACATTGGCCCAAAACATATTCCTTAACCAACTCTCATCATCCAAATCCATTGTATAAAAGAAGTTTGCATTTTCACCTTGCATCTTTAAGAAGTAATTTTGTATCGCAGAAGCGTCTCCTTCCCCAGGTCGTAAATGACTTATTTTGTCAATGTAGTTTCTACAATCCTTCTCTAAAAAAGAGATATTCTCATGCCCCCTGCTTCAACCACAAATGAATTAAATTTTTTATTTATTCTAACATCTGCCCTATCGTTCAATTCAAGCTTCCTTTTTACATTTGGTCTCATCACTCAATTGCAACAAAAGAATCGAGCTTTGCTTGGACTCACCTCATGGTTATGATCAAGCATGACAATGTTTAGTTGCCACTTTTTATCAGCACATAAAATTGCTAGGACCTTAGCCTTACAACCTGTTCTGATGCTTGGATGCGGTTTGAAAGGATTTTTGGAATTGCATTCTGACTTTCCTGATTGAGAACAACAAATCTTCAAATATTTCAAATCAACATCATCTCTTTTTGTTGATGATCTTATCGTAATTGGGAACCCCAATTGCTTGCCATAATCTGTGTAGTAGTCAAACAACTCTTTTTCACTTTCAAACATCATCCTAACTTTAGGTTCATCTATGTCGACCACATTATGTATTTTAGTCTCAACATTTTTATCAATCATTTGCAAACTACTTGAACATTCTCCTTACATTCTAAAAAAAATTAACCCCACCAAGTGCCTCTTTAATTAATCAAAGATTTCTTAAACACAATATATGCCTGAACATCACAAGAAAAATAATATGTTTATGCTACAAAATCACCAACAAAAATAAATGGATAGAATATTAAAAAGTAAAAGGATGCAATGAATTCACATCTAAGACATCCTAAAACAATATACATAATTAATCATTAGTAAAAAATCTAGGCTTGAGAAATTCATAAAAAAAAAAAAAGCAATATGATGTAACAGTAAAGCAACAAAGGGAAAAAAAAGTGGGGACACTTACAATTGTAACAATTGTTTACTTCAAAGTCTTTGAACGATTGTCTACTCTAGAAAAGAGCTAAAGAGGGGAGGAGAAGCGTGATCGAAGTAATTGTTTACTACAAATCTTGATCGAAGCAATTGTTTACTCCAAATCTTGATTGAAGCCCTTGAAAGACGACTATGTTTGTGGCCAACATCTATTGTCAGAGTTGTGAAATTCTAGCGGCATTCTGGGCGTGTTCTGTGGGTGAGTTTTGGCGTAAGGAAGGGGAGGGTTACGTTAGGGCTTCGGCTTCGGCTTCGGATATGGCTATGGAGAAAACCCAATTTTTTGGGTTCAATTTTGTTTTAAATAGAAAGGGGGTAAGGAGGAGCTGATTGTGGCCAGCATTGTTTGGTTTAGTGAAAGGGAGGGGAGAAGGTGATAGGGAGGGAAGAGGGATGAGGTAAGAGGGAAGAGGGAAGGGTTGGGTCTGGAGAGAATAAAATTTGATCTTTCCTTAAATTTTTTTTTTTTTTTGGAAAGAAACTGATGACATGGCTGATACACATCAACAATTACATCATCAAGTCTATATTTTAAGTCTAATCATATCCTTGTTAACATTTAGTCTTCCTTAATGTCTAGATTAATTATTGCTTTCATTAGCCCTATTTCCGTTGTTGTAGCTCATTGTCTCCCATAACTGACGTCTCTCCTCGCAAGCCATGTTCCTTTTCTTTCACTTGCAACAAATAGACACAATTAGAGGTCCATTGGCGGTTCTACTTCAACGAGATTTCCATTGCCAAGTTCCAACCACTTTAGGAGAAGATTGTGTATGTTATGGTACAGTCTATCTTTCTTTCTCACAGTCTAAGCTCTCATTGCTTTTGGTATTCCTAATCAACAATTTGATCACATATATCTTTTTCAAAGCTACAATATAGCTAAAACATTTCTTTTGTTTCATAGTCAGGTGAAAAATACTCCTATCTCTACGTACTTTGGAAGTTTATATTTATATAGTAAAATTTCTAAATTCTGAATATGAGGGTTGCAAAGTGAGATGCCAGTTAATAGGAATTAACATTTAAGTTTTCCATGATTAAAATGTACCTCTGGTGAAAACTTTGACAATTAACGATGATCTTCACTCAACTTCAGAAGAAGAAAGCAGAGTCTACCACTCCCACTAATGAGAATTAAGGTGTTTGTGCTACAATTTTTTAAGAACAAAACCATAAACTGCAGCTCCAAGGGATGAGGTATAGGATCACATATACACATCAAGCCTACAATATAAATGACATGTACATTTACACGCATAAAATATATCGACACGTGTAATCTGATTATTTACAAATCATATATTTTTCCATTTGTATTATCTTATCATTCAAAATTTTTTTCACAATTTTTTTGCAAAATAATTAACAATACATGATCTAAATCAAAATTCTTTATCTAACAAATAGATCTAGAAGTTCACATCTCAAGAAATATAACTCAACATTGTACACTTGCAATGCACCTGTGGATCAACTAGTATAACCAAATATCAAAAATGAAAAATGAATGTTCTACTTTCATCCATGAACCAAACAACAATCAAAACTTACAAGATGGTTTAACTTTCTTGTTGTTTTTTTTAGAAAGAACATTCTAGAACTATTAGCTAAGTTATAGATTCTTTTCTAATAAAAATCAGTAAGAATTGCTAATCCCATGACGCAGGATATAGACAATCTACAACTTAAGTTAATCATCCTTGAAATAACTAATTCACCGTACCAAAATGCAACTTTCATATATCTCTATTGGATCACCACATAAGAGGACTATATATTTATATATATACATACATTTGTCCAATTAACTGAAAAGATAAAAAATTTGTGGTATATCAAGAGACTTTTGGAGGGAAAAATATTTAGTCTACCCTAAGAATATGTAATTTTAAGCAAATAACTAACATATCACAATTCTGTGGACACCAATAATGTTGTTAGGATAGATACCAAGCTAATTAAAAGTTAAAATTGAAAAATGGATGTTGTGGAAAAAATTAAGAGTTCTAACAACTGAGGAAAAGATAGAGAAAATTAATCAAAACTTGTAATTGAGGACAGTCAAATGGATTAGTAACACAAACAAAAGAAAAAACAAGAACACTGAAAGTGTTTATTGTTATAAACTATAAAGCCAGACCAACAAATATCATCTAGTGATGGGCATAAATTTTGAAATAAGATAGCCAACACACATTGAAATAAAATAAAAAAACTGAATAGGGCAAAGAATAAAAAAAATCAAGCTTTAATAGATTGTCATCGATAAATGCCTGACGGTCCAAGCTTTGAACAACTATGTTGTTCTCTAGATAACTTAAAAAATTATTAAATCCTCCTTCACATGCTGAGTAGCAAGATTACCGAATCAATCTTTATGCTTAAAAGAAAAGTGGAATTGTAGATTGAAAACACCCAAGACACAAAAAATGAAGATGAAGAAAAGGTAGCATGTCATATACATAATCCATTGACAAGCAAGTTTTAATTCTTCAAGTGAATTTTTAGAGTTAGATAATCAAATTTTCAAATATTAATATTAACAATATAAAGTTTGACATAAAAATAATATGAAGAAATTAGATTATAAAAATTTTGAAGAATAATTAAAATTCAATGAGTACCTAAGAGACTTGTAATTTTGGAGGATGATTTTGTGTTTAATGGAATATTAATTGACTCTGAATATATAGATCTTTGATTGGTCAAGTGAGGAAGTAGAAGTATCATTCTTTTAGTACTTGAGGTTTTTGATGCCCACGAAAGTTGAATTTCAATCTTAGCAGTACCATAATTTGATACTTCAAGGTTGAAGTTTATTTACAAAAAAAAAAAAAGAATAAAATAGGAAATAAAATTGGTTGACAGTAGGTTTAAAGGGCTTTCTTTGATTGGCAAACCGGATAAATTAGAACAACTTGCAATATAATTCAACTTTGAAATCGTGAATCTCTGACACTTTGAGAGTGAAACCAATATGCACGTTGGATGCGAAAAATATATATTTTTTAGTATGATTAAGAACTCTAAGAAACCAATTAGTGTGTTGAGAGAAAAGTGAGAAAAGAATATGAGAAAAATTTGTTGTGGATGGTAGAATACTATAGAGATAGAAAGCAATAACGTGTTCCTTACAACTGATGTGAAGAGTCTCCAATGGCATCATAGATGTCAATTTTATTTTAGTAAAATGAGATCGGTTATGCATTTCATTGCATTTAATTTTGAATAATGGTAAAAATAAACTATTTTAAAAGTTCTGAGGTAGTAAGTACGATTAACTGACACTTTTGGAAGGTTAAGTTTGAGATATGTCACAATTAATTAATTATTTTACATGATGTTATATTTAAACTACAACAAGTGGAATTGAATTGAAGTTAAGAAAGTTAGGGTTGAATTACAATTATTCAAGTTATTGAGAAAAAATGTTATAGGAGTAAATTATAAGAGTCAACTTCTTTAAAGGGTGAAAACTATATTTTGGCATTAAAACATTTTATGACTAAAGTGAAAAAATTACAAAAGTATGGGATATATCTGTCAATAGCCCAATTATATGATTTGGATGAAGTATCCGGTGGAGAGGTATTCTCTTGACGTTCTCCACTCTTCTACATACATTCTCTTCACTTCCTTCTCTTAGTTACCACTTCAAGAGCACTAGAAGCTAGAATCTCTTCTAGTTCCCTTGTGGGTTTGTTGAAATTTTGTGGTGGAACTTCTATTGGTTAGATTGCATGTCTTTTGGAGATGTAAGCACTTCTTTTTGATTGTTGAAATTGATTAGTAAGACCTAAAATCAGGTTTTGAATGGTTGAATGTCATTGTTGCATGCATCTAGTGAGGGGTTGTATTGGTTATAATATATCTCATCTTTTTATTCTTAATTCATTGGATTACTTGCATATTAGTTGCTCTAAACTTGTTTTGGATGGTTGAAAGATCGTGGACTATTGCTGGGAGAGTTTTGATTGCGTTTGGAGTAGATTTTGATGGGCCAAGCCCAAAGGCCCAACTTGTGTCATAAGCCCGGTCCGAGTTTATAGCCCGACTTTAAGAGATCCAACAAATTCAACCTAATGTGGTCAACCCTGTCAAGCTTATCAGGCTCAATGAACTACTACATCAGCAAGGAGCAAGCAAGGTCATCCAAGAGCCTTCTCTTCTACCACATTGGAGTAAGGGTCATCCAAGAGTCTCCTCTACTCCATCAAGGGAGCATCTAGGAGCCTTACCCTCACCATCAAGAGAGCATCCAGGAACCTCACCCTCGCAGCCTAGAGAGAGTCAACTTCTCTCATCCTTGAACAAGTCCTTTGGAGAGCACACCAACAGTCACACCTCGCCTGTTGAGAAGATGATAGGTCGCCTCCGCCAGATCAGCTACTTAATTACTATCAAATGGTCCTAAGCCATTATGACCGTCAGACTAATCATACAATTACTATACCAAGCCACTATAAATTGTGAGCTCCTCGAACACTTGGGGGGCATTAGACTCATTTGAGCATAATTCTTTCCTCCCCTCTCAAAGCTTGTAATCATGTGCTCTCCCACCACACCGGAGATAATAAAATTTCGACGAACTTAACCATTCAAAGTGGACGTAGGTCGTATTGACCGAACCACTCATGTCTTCTCTCTCTTTCTACTTACTGCATTTTATACTACAACTTGACTAGTAGTGTGCAAACTAATTTGTGCATCATTAGTTTGGCGCCATCTGTGGGAACGACAGTTTTCACCTAGCCACTTTCCTTTGTTGAGTCAAAGTCGATCACCAATAGATCCCATGAATTAGCCTGAAGATAACCCACCACAAAGAGAGGAGGAGGTTGCTCCTCAACCAACCAATCCTGCCCCAAATGAGCAGCAGATGCTCAAGACCATGCAGCAACTTGCGGCCCAGAACCAACATATCCTACAACTAATGCTCATTGGGCGTCAAGGAGTTCTCCACATGGGTGCTCCTCATCTAGGAAGAGGAGCACAACCTGGACCTCAAGTCAGAGCAGCTCCACGCCCTGGGTGTCACGGAGCTCCCTATATGGGTGCTCCTCATCTAGGAGGAAGAGCACAACCTAGACCTCAAGTCAGAGGAGCTCCTCATCTGAGCGCCCCCTTTGGAGTCCCCTCAGGCGCCCCGAATAGGGGATCTCCCCACAAAGGACCTCCACCTCCTCTTCCAGCTCCCTCTTTTCATGGTGGAGACCTTCTTTTTCAAAAGGACGAGGGTGAAAACCAAAGTTTGGAGCATGGGAGCCATATCCATGGTAATTCCAAGGGACCTCCTCCTAATCATTGAGACGAAAAAATTAAGGAGGTGCAGAATCAATTGGGTGATGTCTTCAATGCCATGAAGGCACGTGGACACGAGATAGTGGATTACCTTGTAAGTCGAACTGACACACCTTTCAAACCTGATGTGGCGAACTATCCACTCCCTCAAAAATTCAAGATGTCATCCGTCGAAACCCTTGATGCTACGAAGGATCCATTGGACCACCTTGAAACTTTGAAGACTTTGATGCAACTGCACAACGTCCCTGACGAAATCATGTACAGAGCGTTCCCAACCACCTTGAAGGGAACCGCTCGACAGTGGTTCACCAAGATCACCCCTGCTTCCATCACCTCATTTGCTGAGCTGAGTAGGTCTTTCGTGTTGCACTTTATTGGAGGACACCGTCACCAAAAACTTGCCACCCACCTGCTCAGCATAAAGTAGGACCGAGATGAGAGCCTACGAAGCTACCTCACTTGTTTTAATGAGGAGGTCCTTTAGGTCAAAGAACCCGATGAAAAGGTCAGCATGATCGCCTTCTTGGGAGGCCTTCAGTCATCGAGCTTCCTTTTCTCCGTGATGAAACACCCACCAAAGAGCATGCCAGAACTATTGACAAAATGAATGCTGAGGAAATCAACAGGTCCAGGCGAGGTGAATCATCTCACGGATCGCCAAAAGTTTGACCTGCCTCTACACTGTTCTTAAACAGGTAGTCTATCTCCAGCTTAGTGGCTCTCTCGAGGGTCGCCAAAAAGCTTGGCCTACCTCTACACTGTTCTTAAACAGGTAGTCTATCTCCAGCTTAGCGGCTCTCTCGAGGGTCGCCAAAAAGCTTGGCCTACCTCTACACTATTCTTAAACAGGTAGTCTATCTCCAGCTTAGCGACTCTCTCGAGGGTCGCCAAAAAGCTTGTCCTACTTCTAACAGGTCCAGACGAGGTGAATCATCTCACGGATCGCCAAAAGCTTAACCTGCCTCTACACTATTCTTAAACAGATAGTTTATCTCCAGCTTAGCGGCTCTCTCGAGGGTCGCCAAAAAGCTTGACCTACCTCTACACTATTCTTAAACAGGTAGTCTATCTCCAGCTTAGCGGCTCTCTCGAGGGTCACTAAAAAGTTTGGCCTACTTCTACACTGTTCTTAAACAGGTAGTCTATCTCCAGCTTAACGGCTCTCTTAAGGGTCGCCAAAAAACTTGCCTACCTCTGCACTGTTCTCAAACAGGCAGCCTATCTCCAGCTTAGCGACTTTCTCGCGGGTCGCCAAAAAAACTTGACCTCTGCACTGTTCTCAAACAAGCAGTCTATCTCCCGGCTCTCTCACGAGTAGCCAAAAAAGCTTGGCATCTGCTCTGCTCTCAAGCAAGTAACCTATACTTCAAGCTTAAAAACTCTCTCATGGGTCGCCAAAAACTCGGTCTCAAAAGATGTAGCTCTCTCACGAGCAATCCTCAAACTTTGTCTTGCTCTCGCGCAAGCAGCCTGCCTCTCTCTTCAGGTAATCATGTTAAATATTTTAATATTTAAAATAACATTATTTTTATCATCATAAGCAGGTTCACCCATCTCAGCTCGGCAACATAGAATCGTTGGGGGATGTGATAAGCAGAAACAATCCTCAGAATATCATGGAAGAATTTGATTTTGAGAAGGTGCACTGAGAGGAGTTGGACCATCACCGCCGAAAGTGTCTGGCATACTCTGCCCCTGAGCTCTAGAACCAGGCTCGCCAAGAAATTCTTGGACAACCCCGCCTGCATAGGCGAGAACTGAACTCCCTACAGGGGCATCCAAAGCTCCTTGGCTACCTGAACTCCTCGAATCATCACCCAAAATTTTTTTGTAGCTTGCACTACTCAACCCAATGCCTAGAGAGGCGTCTGATCCCCTCTGCTCGCCCAAATGGGCAGCCCAGTGCCTAGAGAGGTGCCTGGCCCCCTCTGCTTGTACAAGTGAAGTAGTCCTGTAGGCGCCCAACCATTTGTGCTCGCCCAAAATAGCGCCTCTTGGTGTCTTCACGCCAAGATTAGCCTTCTTTCCACCTCCCAGCTCACCAGGATCAGCGCCCCTAGGCACCTGATGGATCAAATCAGCAAGTCCAGCGTGCAGGCCAGCATGCACGAAGACTCGAGTAGCCCCCTCACCTATTGTGCAAACTATAGCAATGCACAGCGATGTCGCCTGCTCGCCCAGGCCCTTTTCGACGCCTGCCTTCCCATCTCCATGCCAGACCACCCCTCCTAGGCGAGCAGGTTGCTCCTCAAGACGACCTGGAGTGGCGCTTAGGCAAATCTCCAGCTCACCCAAGGCCTCTTGCTCGCCCAAAACAGCGTGCCTACTCGCCCAAAGCCTTGCACCTGGCCGCTGCACGCTATTTTGACCAAAACTTTTGATCTGAAACTTAGAATATGATTTATTATATACCAAATCGAAGCTCTCGATGACCTAAGCAAAACTCATTATCTTTAATAATGAGATTTTCAAAAAAAAAGTCCAAAAAACGCCCAGAAAGAGGTGTTTTGGCCTCTCAAAGTTTTTTTTTTTTTTTAAAAATATATTTTTGCTCGCCCAGATCAATATTGCTCGCCTAGAACAGTGCTTCTCACTCAAAATAGTGTCTTGCTCGCCCAAACCGCTCACCTAGCTCTCTGCTCGAAGTTTTTGACCGTAACTTTTGTTATGTTGCTGGAAATAAGGCTTATAATATATCAAATCGAAATTCTCGGCGAGCCCTACAAAACTCATAACCTTTGGCTATGAGTGATGCTGTTGAATGCTCAAAAAAGGCCTAAAAACACAGTTTTAGGCCTCTCAAAGTTTTTTCAGTTATGCCGGTCAATGAAAACTCAAATTCAACTTGAATGCCCTCCTTTCCAAGTTCCGTCACGCAAGGCATTGAAGGGCAAATGATGGGCCAAGCCCAAAGGCCCAACTTATGTTATAAGCCCAGTCCGAGTTTATAGCCCGACTTTAAGAGATCCAACAAATTCAACCCAATGTGGTCAACCCAGTCAAGCTCATCAGGTTCAAGGAACTACTACATCAGCAAGGAGCAAGCAAGGTTATCAAAGAGCCTCCTCCTCTACCCCCTTGGAATAAGGGTCATTCAAGAGTCTCCTCTACTCCACCAAGAGAGCATCTAGGAGCCTTACCCTCACCATCAAGGGAGCATTCAGGAGCCTCACCTTTGCAGCCTAGAGAGAGTCAACCTCCCTTATCCTTGAACAAGTCCTTTGGAGAGCACACCAACTGTCACACCTCGCCCGTTGAGAAGATGATAGGGTGCCTCCGCCAGATAAGCTACCTAATTACTATCAAATAGTCCTAAGCCATTATGACCGTCAGACTAGTCATACAATTACTATGTCAAGCCACTATAAATTGTAAGCTCCTTGAACACTTGGGGGGCATCAGACTCATTTGAGCATAATTCTCTCCTCCCATCTCAAAGCTTGTAATCATGTGCTCTCCCACCACACTGGAGATAATAAAATTTCGGCGAACCTAGCCATTCAAAGTGGACGTTAGTCGTATTGACCGAACCACTATAAATCCTGTCTTCTCTCTCTTTCTACTTGTTGCATTTTATACTACAACTTGACTAGTGGTGTGCAAACTAATTTGTGCATCATCAGATTTGACTGGGTTTTGGTTTATGGGTAGAAGAATGAAAGTGATGGTAGTAACCTCATTTTTATTGGACAGACTGCACATCTAATAAAAAAATGGTGATAACTTTATCTAGAAAATTTGGATTCATGCACCGTTTGAAGCGTAGGAAACTAAATTTGAAACCCATGCTAATGGTGTATGGTGGGACACAAAATTCTTCCTACATAAATATAGTTTTTTTGTTCCAAAGTGAGTAAAAATTGGAAATTTATTTTTAAATGGTAGATTTGACTCTCAATAAAAAAAAATAATGGCAATCCTTTGCTTGGGATGTCGTTTCGATATCTAATTAAGCTTAGGAAGTCTATTTTATAATTAATTTGATTTATTCTTAATTTACTGAGGATAGAAGCTGATTTCAATTAAATTCGTGCGATAGGTTTATATAACACCTTAACACAAGATGCGTGTTAGACAAAATATTTAAGCAAAGAGGAATGACCAGAAGTGCTGCCAAAGTGACTTGGATAAAGTTGTTTTAAATTTGATATGAAATAAAGCTAACAAGTGAATAAAATTAGTGCAAATCCTTTAACTATCCGAAAATTCGCTAGTCGTTGATTGAGATGACAACATCAGTCAATTGATCATTTAGAAGTGATTGTTTGTTCAATTATTTTATTAAGAGCTATGAGATCCTTTTTTTATTTTATTTTAATTATACACTCTAACATGCTTATATTGTAGTTTTTATTGTTAAAATAACCCTTGAGGTGTATGAGGCGATGATCAAGAGAATGAGAAATACTTTGAAATTTTTTTGGAGGGAAGGTAAGTTATAATGAATACGTAACACCATAAAGCATAGTTATATGCTATGACGCTCTTAAATACGAGGATCCTTTCTCAACCTGTTGATCACCCATCAACCCGTAGAAGTACCCATGCATGTCGCATAACCCAACACCACACTATCATATGACCATTTCAAGGTCCAATATCCATTAATTTACCATCAATATTACTCCATTCACATCTTTCGAACAAAAGGACTTAAGGCTCGAAGGCTTGACAAATTTATTTTAAATTTTTGAAAATTTTGGAAGAGGTACCGGTAGCTCTTGTACTTGATACCGATACCTGAGTTCTTTGCCAACAAGCTATTGGTAGATGTGAACCTAGGTACCGGTAGCTGAGCCCACTACCAACGAGCTACTGGTACCTCAGACTTTCTACCAATACCTGAGCCCATTGGAATCGTGGTACCGGTAGCTAATCAACTTGCAATCGGTACCAAGGCTTAGTTTTCCCCAATTCAATTATTTTTCAATTTTAACTCATCTAATCTCTTACAACATTCACTCAAACTCATACACAACATCAAATTATACTCAAAATATAGCCCATAAAGGTTCATTATACAACCTTTTAAGCAATATTACATGTCCAAAACCAATTACAGAAATCGATTTACAAAAATGCAACTTAAAGCCACATTCCAGCTTCTTCTCAACAAGGTCCCATGTGAGGGACGTCCACCAGTGCTTGTCCCGCACCTTAAATGTTGTCCATATAAAGGGTGAGTCACGCTCAATAAGGTATCTCCTAAAGAGGCTACTCCCCAACCTAGAAGCATATGAAATGTTCACATGCAATTCAACAATCAAACAAACAATCATCCAAGAATATACAACTTCAAGAAATGAATGTCACAATGCTATGCCATGTTATGAGGTGAGACTCACACATGCAACGAAACCCGACCCTCTACCAGCTCCCACAACACGTGCAATGCCATGTGTATGTATCCAAGGAATCCACGCCCCTGCCATTGATGTTACATATCCAATGACCATTTATAAATTTTGGGTCTTTCTTGGGGTGGGTATTTATGAATTTCTACCAATGGACATCCAACCGACACGACATCTATGGACTTTCACCAAGCATATTACATAATATTTATTCAATTAACATGCTTAATTATTCCTAGGCTTTTTGTCAAACATCTATAAAACACATAATCATGCCCAATACATCACAATATCCATTAAATTCTCAAATCAAGCAATTTCAACAAACTTAATTTATGCAAAAATTGGTTTAACATGTTCTTTACCCATTTCCCATACTCTAGTCACACTAAAAATATGTCTAGACAAGAGATATCATCTCTAATCATGTTACCACTTTATATGTAAACCCTACGTTAAAAATAAACCTATCTAGGAGAAGAACCATATCTCTTGAAGCGTAATACGAGTGGTTGAAACTTCAAGAAGCCCAATTCAAGTTTCAAACCTTGATTTTCAAAAATCTCGTCTTTGAGACTTCGATGAAATCCGCGATTTTTGTTACATAGACGTAGCTCTCGTCATGTAGAATAATTTTCGTTCTTGGCCAGAGACAATTCGACGAAATGTTGGCCTTAGATCGTAAGGAGAAGATGGAAGAACCCTTGAATTTCTCTCTCTATCGAAAATCTGGTGTAAAATGGGGAGAAAATGATTTTCTCCCCTATTTATACCCCTTAATACTTGGTCCTCGTTATGCCACACGTCCCGTCTTTTCTTGATCCGATTTTATCTCGAATCAATTAATTCTCGTATCGTGTTATGTTCAACATATTTTATTTAAACTAAATTTAAATTACTTTTCATATTTTGCAATCAAATCTTGATCGCATTTATTTTGGTCACGTGACACCCGACAATATCGTTAAACGTGAAAAATTTGACTTTCTTGGAATTCAATGAAAATTGACTGAATAACTAGGTTTTGCGAGATAAATCCAACGGTAAAGTCCGTTTCATCATCCGAGTTCTAGAAAAATTTAATTTTTCAACCCGTACCATAATGACTAATTACCATTTTACCCTTTTTTCATAAAAGTTTAAATTTTTTCGGATTTTTACATATGTATTCATTTGTATTTTTGTTGAGTAATTTTAGAGTTATGCTTTCTTGCAATTGTGCATATGTAAATTGTTAGGGTCGGATGCTACTACATCAATTTCATTTAGGGATAGAGCATAAAGCAGAGTAGTCTGTTGGTTGGCTGTGACAGGTGAAGTGTACTGCTTTATAATTGAAAATAAAAATATATGACTAATATGAGTTATTTTTACTATGTGAAATGAATTTTTGTTGATTTTATTTGTGTTGATTTGAACAAATAATAGATCAAATATATTTTATTGAAAAATTTATGGTTTATTGAAAAACTTGTAATTTGAGTAATATCTGTTGTGCTAGAGTTGTTGGATAGCTTAGCATGACTTACATGTTGTTGATTTAGGACACTGCGCAGTTGTCGTGAAATAACTTGACATTGGTTAAATATTGTTAACAGATTGACATTACTTAAATGTTGTTAATAGCTTGATATTACTTAAATGTTATTGTTGACTCATACTTGTGTGGACTATTTATTATGTTGATATTTTGGTAGTGATTTGAGATTACAAAGTGAGTTAAAATACTTTGATTTTGTCATTCTCCTCAGAGTATGAACATATTTTGGTGAAATGATATTTGATCTATATTTTTTTTATATTTTAATTTATTATGAAGTGCAGTACATTGAGAAGACATTTGGTTTTAAGAATCTAAAATTTAGAGTTGGGTCCACTACAACACTAGAAGAGTCGAGATGAGAGGTAAAAGAAGCTAGCTGTGTATATTGTTTTTAGGAGTGTCAATTTCATTATTGATTTAAGGGATGAATTCTCTAATGTTTTGTTTTTTTTAAATTACACCGTTGTATACTCTATTATACAGTTTATCTGTTTTATGGAGTTATTAGATGGGAATATTGGTTTTAAATATATTCTTGAATTACAAGTGCATGTATTGTCACGTGTTAAGTTATATTTTCATCTTTGAAATACTAAATAGATCTCTCAGATTGGGATGTGACAGGTACCCAATCAGAACCACACATAGAACTTCCTTGAATATGGCTCGTCTAGAAAATGCTAGTTGGACCTAGTTTATGGAACTAATCAATTAAATATGTTAGATTAAATGTAAGTTGTATCGAATATTGCAACTCACAACTAACCCAATAGTTCTACTGAATTAAATCTTTGATTAGTTCCTCTAACATTATTATTTTTTCCTTCTAATAATAACATCAAAAATAGATTAAATCGTGTTTAGCACTAAAACAATGCATGATGCATTTATTATTCATGTTAAATGAATCATATCATTTAGTTTCATATTGAGTTTGTTCTCACAAAAATGAGTTCAACCCAAGGGTAACTCAAGTGACAATAGGGACGAATGGTAAATTCAAATATTTTGACTTTAAATTTTGACAACTCCTAATTTTTACATGGACAATATATCTTTGATCAAACATAAGAGATTAGTCGTATTACACATAAGTTGACCTAGACAACCCTAAACGTGGAAACAAACTGAGATGCTGGTGGCAAAATGGATATCAATGCAATACTTTTTTTTTTAAACAGTAAATTTCATTTCATTCAAACCTGCAAAAGATTACAATCAAAAGACAACATAGTCTTGAGCTCCCTTGGTGGATTAATCACCCACTCGTCTGGTAACGACTGTGGATGTCTAGGAGATCGACTTTAATCACAATCTGATTTAAAACTTGTAATAAAACTTGTTAAAATTAGAAATTTCATTTAAAAATTTGATATGATCCGAATACTTCAATTAAACCCATTGTTTAGTTTCATGATATATTTTATATGCAAACAATTTGAATCAAATCTAAAACTTTTTAGGAATAATAGAATAAAGTCAAATTCAAATTATTTGGGTCCGAATTAAATTCAAATCAAAATACATAAGGTCTCATCCAGTAGAAAAGAAAAAAAATAACGTGTTTGTTGAAAATCTATAGTAAATCATATCTA
The DNA here is from genome assembly GCA_963454935.2 of Ilex paraguariensis. Taxonomy (NCBI): domain Eukaryota; kingdom Viridiplantae; phylum Streptophyta; class Magnoliopsida; order Aquifoliales; family Aquifoliaceae; genus Ilex; species Ilex paraguariensis. The sequence continues at coordinate 151,386 of CAUOFW020000935.1, forward strand.
TAGTAAATCTTATATATGTTTTTTTGGTCAATTATAATTATTATCGAAAAAAGGAGCGACGAGATTCGAACCCATGATATTAAGGTCCAACAAAAGCGGTGGTCAGTAACCCAACCTCTAATTTCTATGGTAAAATTTATTTAAATTCATGATTAGTGAATTTAAATTTGAGTTATTAAAAAAAAAAACTGAATGTAGTCACAAAATAATTAATGTAATAAAAAATTGTGGCGGCCTGATAGTATTGTGTGCTGCTTACCTAGGAGACCAATGAGAGGGTTCAAAATCAATGCCTCCTGTTATCGTTAATATGACGAGCTTGACTCAATGTGGTCCGATCAAACTGTGGAGAAAGTCCTGCAGGGGCAACCTGAGAACACATGAAGCACACAGTAACATTTCCAGAGAAAAAAACTAAAAATGTGGACCCACGTGTGATCTCAAGATGCACCTATTGGGCCTCTCCACCCCTTTCCAATTTTGTCCCTCCAACTTCAATTACATCATGGATGCTCCCCTAGAAAAATAAATTGGGTGAGACCCACCAAACCTGGTCGACATAAGACAAGACTAACAAAGACAAGCGTCAAAGACGGATTCACACAATCACACGTTCTAAAATTTCATCAATCAGGTAAAAAAGAGAAATAAAAAGAAAATCATACAAAATCGAAAAGAAGGAAGAACAATGTCTCAAATTTAGGATTCGACATGACCCAAACTCTTATTGACTAAATGGGACGAAGAGATGTGGTTAATAAGAGTCTACAAATTCTCCTTGCATCATGGATGTTCCCGTTGTTATTCCCATGTTATATAAGACCCATTTTGTATTTGATACTTTTGCTTCTAAGTAGTAGTACTTCCCTCATGAGTACTGCTACTTCTCAGGACATACCAGTCTTTGTGTTAGCAAGTACAAATGTACAATGTTGTACTCCTCCATTTTAAACTCCCACTGTACTGCAATTGGTGGCTTCAACTTGGGATAGGAAGATGAATATTTTGTAAAAATTCACATGCCATACACGTGTTTTATCAACCACCACCAACCACTATGGGTTCCTTGTAGAGGGTTTGACTATCAAAAAAAAAAATCGGTGTCCCATCATTTACTTTATTTTGAGGTATTTATAATATTTTTAGCGAATTTTTTAAGATTTTTTTTTAATTTTTAATATAGTATCGAAAAGTAAAAACTTGTACCATAATATTTACCCCTTTCAAATAAGTGTTGACAGGTTGGAGTTTGGCTCACCTGCACTTGTGTTTGAAAATTTTAACATCATCTGTGATGGGACTTTTCTAAAAAATCTCTATGACGAAGACACGTGTCCTCGGTTTTACTAAAGCACTGTTGCTAAGATCAAGCACCATCGGCGCATATGGTCCTTGCCCCCGAGGTACCGACATATAGGATCATACATTCAGTATATTTTTCAACCGACACGTGGCCTCGGCCTGATATATACCTCGGTCGGCATACCTCCCTCGGTCTCCGAGAGGAGCCTTTCCTCGGTGCCGAGAGGTACCCCCTCCTGGACGCTTCCTCTACTCCAGGATAAACTATTGACGTGCAGGTCATTAGCCTAGGCTAGTCTAGGCTATTCATCATGACCTCGTCTTACACAAGTAATGTCAGAACGTACTGGAATACAGAGGTCACAAGCAATAGGGGATGGACGCGTGGCATATGATATCACATCAGAGACAGACAAACCGCATGTCGTTGCTGACACGCGACTTGGGAAAGAAAACAATTAATTGCACCATTCCCTTAATGAGACCGCATTCAATGCGATAAGGTTCGAAAATGAAAGACAATAAATGCTCCTATTACAGAGCATTTATTGCATCCTCCCCGAGAGGAGCATATTGTACCGTCGGTATCCCGACGACCCAGCATTGATTGCTCGGGACCCCGAGCAGTTAATTAGAGAAGACGTTCCTCATCAGAATCAAATGTGCACGCTACCTGTGCCTAATGATCACCTACTGACCACACTGACAGCAATCATGAGCTTTTAAGGTATAAATACTCCTCCCAAAAGGCAAAGCGGGTATGCAACAACAAACTCTCTATTACAACACACTCAGTGTTTCCCCTATCCTCTCTCTCTCTCTCTCAAAGACTGACTAGACCGTCGGAGGGGATACGCCGAAAAACACTCCGGCGCCCTTCTAACTTGTTCTTCTTTGTTTCAGGAACCTCTTCCAGCCTTACAGGACCGTCACTCCTTTCCCAGGGTCTCCCGTTGCTGTTCCGGGTTACCACCGTACCGTGCAGGTTGTCCCAAGCAGCGTGTTTGGTCACTCCACCGGCTCACCCGAAGTTCACTAGGGGAGAGATCTGTTCTCGTTTTTTATATTGTGCAGGATCTTGCACGCACAATCTGGCGCCGTCTGTGGGAAACGACTAATTTACCTAGTCTTTTCTCTCTAAAGAACAATAACCATGGTGAACACTTGACAAAGAGGGAAAGGACCCCACCAAAGGAGTCTCGAGTTACAAGCTCCCTGTCATCACGGAGGGAGGGATCACACCAACACGAATAAAAGTACCTCTACTCGGTCAAGAGGGATTACCCCTCAAACCAGTATGGGGATCAGGTCAGGGGGATCAGCCCCCTTGGCTCGTCAGCTGGCGGAGGTGATTGAAGAAAAATTTGGCGATAGATTACGTCAACTGGAGAAGGACAATGTAAACGTCCTTAGCCGGCTCGACGAGTTTGCCGCCTCAGGCGGAGGGTCGAGGGATTCATTCCTTTCCCGTGGACTTCCCGCCCGTGAGGCGGAAACGAAGGATCTAAGAAACCACCTAGACCACAAAGCAGAAAGCTCTAGGGCCCCAAAGCGACCCAGAGCCGGCGAACATCATCATGACAACCAGTCCAGAAAAGCAAGGTCATTGGCCCTGGACGACCTCCGACGAGGTTTGTCTAGACAGAGGAAGGGAGATGAATCCGAGGAGGACTCATCCCAATCCACACAACACCCGGGAAATGAGAGGCTTACCAATGAACTCAGGGACTTCAGGAGGCATCCCGTCAGGGAAGAAGTTGATCTCAAAGCCCGATTAGACTCCAGGAGAAAGGGTAAGACTGTCCAGGATGAGGCCGAGGACGAAGTCATGCAAACACCTTTTACGAGGGAAATCAGTGAGATGGAGGTCTCAAGAAAGTTCGTCGTGCCGCGGTTCAAAACCTATGACGGGCGGTCCGACCCCGAAGCCCACATCAGGCAATATAAGCAGATGATGTCCCTCTATCATTCGGACCAACGGTTTCTATGCCGAGTGTTCCCTATGAGCTTGGGGGACTCTGCGATGAGATGGTTCGAGACGCTTCCTCCAAACAGTATTGGGTCCTGGAAGGAATTGACTAGGCAGTTCCTGACCCGATTCATTACGGGGAGTAAGCGCCCCAAAGACATTGGATCATTGTTGACCCTCAGACGGAGGGAATCCGAGACTCTTCGCCAGTACGCCATCCGATACTGGGAAGAGGTCAATGAGGTAGAAGGCTGCTCGGAGGTCATGGCAGCAGCATCTTTCCGGCTCGGCTTGGCGAGGGACACGGACCTGTACCGATCCCTGACCAAGAAGACTCCCTCGGATATGGGGGAACTGATGGCCCGGATCAACAAGTACTCGAGGGTCGAGGACGAGATGGGAAGCAACAAAGGCCGAGCCCTCCAATCCAAGAGAAAGGAGAAGGAGCGCGAAGATATTCCCCGAAAGGGATTACTACCCCATCCAGGGGGTTCGTCCAGAGGAGTTCACACTGTCTTCAAGAAACCCATCTTCAGGTTGCTCCATAAAATCAAGCACGAGCCGTTCTTCAAATGGCCGCCCAGGATGCAGAGCGACCCCTCCACCCGTGATCAAAAAGTTAGGTGTTCATATCACCGGGATGTCGGGCATCGCACCGAAAGCTGCAGGGTGTTCAAATCGTTCTTGGAAAGCCTGGTCCGAGACGGACATTTGAAAGAATACATAGAGCCTAGGCCAGAAGAGAGACGAGCCCTTGCCCCGACCGAGGAACCGGACAACGTCATAGACGTCATTCATATATGTCCGCTGGAGCGCCCCACGTCCAAGGAGCTCGAGTCCGACCTCAAGAGGGTAGCTTTTACAAGAAAGGTAGCCGAGGGTGATGTGGGGCCATCAAGTAAAAGGGCCAGGATGGGTGAGCTTGGCATTACGTTCTCCGACGCGGATTTGACAGGCGTGGTGATTCCTCATAACGACGCCCTTGTCTTGACCCTGAAGATAGGGAAATTCGATGTCAAGAGAATTTTGATAGATTCAGGGAGCTCCTCGGAGGTGATGTACTTCGAAACTCTGAAACGGATGGGTCTTGGCCCCAAAGACCTCACCAAAGTCAAAACACCCCTCATCGGGTTCAACGGCTCATTCGCCTTGCCCGTGGGTAAAATCACATTGCCAGTTGCCACTGGTCCCTTTGTCATCGACACCGAGTTTGTGGTGATCGATACGGACTCTCCCTACAACGTGATTATGGGGCGAACATGGCTGCATGCGTTGGGAGCGGTCCACTCCACCTTCCACCAGAAGTTAAAATTCGCCACGCCCGAGGGTATCATGGAGATCCGGGGGGACCAAGCGTCCGCGAAGAACTGTTTTTATTCGGCCGTCCGAGCCGGGGCGTCCAGCCAGGAGAAGGGGCGAGCACCGGAAGAGATCATGAAAAAATAGCAATTACAGTCCGGGCGTCCGGGAATGGATGACCCCCGGATAGACCCGACTGAACGGTCGGTTGAAGACCTCCGGAAGGTGCCCTTGATAGAGGGAGAAGAAGAGAGGTATTTCTTAGTGGGGACCTCGATGCCTACAGCCGAACAGGAGGAGATGATCGAGTTCCTAAGGGGAAATACAGACGTGTTCGCCTGGAACGAGATGGAAATGACAGGGGTAGACCCCGAGATAATCACTCACAGGCTGCATGTTGACCCGTCGCACAAGCCAGTAAAGCAGAGGCCACGACGTATGGCCCCGCATCACACCAACGCGGTCAACGAGGAAATAGACAAACTCCTGAGAGCCGATGCCATTCGAGAGATACAGTTCCCAGAATGGCTGTCCAATACAGTATGCGCAAAGAAGAAAGGGGGGAAATGGCGTGTCTGCGTAGATTTTACAGATCTAAACAAAGCATGTCCAAAGGATGACTACCCCCTGCCAAAGGTGGACCAGCTAGTAGATGCCACAGCCGGGTATGAACGAATGGACTTCCTGGATGCCCGAGCAGGATATCATCAGATCCCTCTCTATGCCCCGGATCAGGAAAAGACGACATTTATCACTCCGAAGGGAGTTTATTGTTACAAAGTGATGTCGTTTGGACTGAAGAACGCCGGGGCAACATACCAAAGGCTGATGAATCGGATGTTCAAAAAGCAGATCGGCAACACCATGGAGGTCTACATAGACGATATGCTGGTGAAGAGCAAACGGAGTTGTGATCATCTGACAGATTTGGCGGATACCTTCTCCACCCTCAGGGAGTATGGGCTGAAGCTGAATGCGGCAAAGTGCGTTTTCGGAGTGGAGTCTGGTAAATTCCTCGGATATCTGGTTAGTCAACGAGGAATCGAAGCCAACCCGGATCAGATTAAGGCAATCCTGGACATCCGAAGCCCTCGCACTGTCCGAGAAGTCCAAAAACTCACAGGGATGCTGGCTGCACTTAACCGTTTCGTCTCACGCTCCTCGGATAAATGCAAACCCTTCTTTGGAGCAATCAAGAGTGCTGGAAAGAATATGTGGAGCCAGGGGTGCGAGGACGCCCTGGCTGGGATCAAAGAATACCTAAGGACTCTTCCAACCCTGTCCGTCCCCATCCAGGGGGAGATGATGTTCCTGTACTTAGCAGTTTCAGAGTTTGCGGTAAGCGGGGTACTTATCCGTGAGCATGAGCACCGACAGAAGCCGATTTACTACATAAGCAAGGCGCTCCTGGACGCAAAGACAAGATATCTGCCCCTAGAGAAACTGGCTCTGTCCTTGGTCACCACTGCGAGGAAACTGCGGCATTATTTCCAGGCGCACCCAATCACTGTCCTAACCGATCAGCCCTTGAAGGCAATTTTGAGGAAAGCGGAACTCTCCGGAAGGATTTCCAAGTGGGCAGTAGAGTTGGGGGAGCACGACATTCATTTCAAACCCCGAACTGCAATAAAAGGTCAAATACTGGCAGACTTCATAGCTGAGTTTTCGGGGGAGCATCCTGTTCTAGAAGGACCGCCTCCTCCCGACTTAGCGTCTCCAACAAATTTTGAAGGATCGCCATGGCTTTTGTGTGTGGACGGTTCGTCAAATAGTAAGGGGTCCGAATCGGTGTCTTGCTGACCTCTCCAGATGGGATTATTGCGGAGCAGGCCGTTCGGCTGGGATTCAAGGCTTCGAATAATGAAGCTGAGTACGAGGCACTCATCTCAGGACTTCGATTAGCTGAGGCGACTGGAGTTACCGATTTGATCGTGCATTGCGACTCTATGCTGGTGGTCAATCAAGTCAACGGAGAATTCGAAACTAGGGACCCTAGGATGAAGGCGTACCATCACCAGGCGACGACCATGATCCAAAGATTCGGCCGGTTTGAAATCAAGCAAGTGTCCCGCGACAAGAACACGCATGCCGATGCCCTGGCTTGTCTAGCCTCAGCGGTGGACTCCTCCCAGTCGCGCAGGATCACCATTGAGTATCTTCCCACATCCTGCATAGACCATACTCTCGAGGCGATGGTCATCCAGGACGCACCCAAGCCGCCCAGTTGGATTGATCCCTTTGTCAAGTTCCTAACAACGGGAGATCTCCCGGAGTGTTCAAAGGAAGCTAGGAAGATAAGACTCAAAGCTCCAAGATTTTGGGTCTCTCCGGATCAGAAGCTTTACCGAAGGTCTTTCTCAGGGCCTTACTTGCTATGCGTCCAAGAGGATCAGGTACAAGACCTCCTGTATGAGGTACATGAAGGAATATGTGGGGGGCACTCTGGGGGGCGATCTATGGCGCACCGCATCATGTCTCAGGGATATTGGTGGCCGCGAATGCAAAGGGATGCGCGCGCATATGTCCAAAAATGCGACCAGTGTCAGAAGTTCTCCCCTGCAATCAGGCAACCCGCGGGGACTTACACCCCCTCACCAGCCCTTGGCCATTCGCCCAGTGGGGGCTCGATTTGGTTGGACCTCTGCCTAAGGCTCCGGGAAATAGAAAGTTCCTCATTGTGGCCACAGATTACTTCACCAAGTGGGTAGAGGCGGAGCCGTTGAGTCATATCCGAGACATAGACGCCAAAAAGTTCGTCTGGGAGAACATAGTCGTCAGGTTTGGGATTCCTCGGGCACTGGTGTCGGATAACGGGACTCAGTTCACTGGCGGGCGCTTCAAGTCTTTCTGCGAGCAACTCGGGATCCGTAACTTCTACTCCACCCCTGCCTACCCTCAAGCCAACGGGCAGGCGGAGGCCTCCAACAAGACAATTATCAATGGGATCAAGAAGAGGTTGGAGAAAGCCAAGGGAAAATGGGCGGAAGAGCTGTTAAACATTTTGTGGGTGTACAGGACCACCCCTCGGTCCTCGACAGGCGAAACCCCCTACTCCCTGGCATACGGGATGGAGGCGATCATACCCCTCGAAGTAGGGCTCCCGACCATAAGGACCCAAGCTTTCGACGAAGGGGGGAATGACCGTCAACTGGGATTGGATCTGGACCTAGTGGAAGAAAGAAGGGAGGAAGCCGCCTTGAGGATAACCAAGTATCAAGAGAAGATCTCCCAACTATACAACAGGAGGGTCAAGGCTCGAGAATTCCGGATAGGCGATCTGGTCCTCAGAAGGGTAACGGCCAATACCCGCGATCCAACAGAGGGAAAAATGGGACCTAACTGGGAAGGGCCTTACAAAGTGATATCAATCGGGGGCGCCGGGTCGTACAGATTAGAAGACATGAGTGGAAAACTTGTAATACGACCATGGAATGTTATGAATCTAAAGAAGTATTACTTTTGAAGTACTCTCTCCCTCAAGTGCTTGCCAACGACAAAGATAAAGGGTAAGGCCCTGGGGACAGAGTTCAAGGACTCCTGTCCCCGAAGCAAATACAGGAGCAAGCCTCCTGCAAGGGTAAGGCCTTGGGGACAGAGTTCAAGGACTCTCGTCCCCGAAGCAAATACAGGAGCAAGCCTCCTGCAAGGGTATGCCCTGGGGACAGAGTTCAAGGACTCCTGTCCCCGAAGCAAATACAGGAGCAAGCCTCCTGCAAGGGTAAGGCCCTGGGGACAGAGTTCAAGGACTCTCGTCCCCGAAGCAAATACAGGAGCAAGCCTCCTGCAAGGGTAAGGCCCTGGGGACAGAGTTCAAGGACTCCTGTCCCCGAAGCAAACACAAGAGCAAGCCTCTTGATTGGGCAAGCAGCCCCGAAGACCAGTAAAAAAAAAAAATATTGTTGTACACAGAGAAAGGAAAGAAATACTCTTTATTTCAAGAAAAAGGGTTTTGCGTCCCCAAAGGCTACAAAAGAAAAGCAAAAGAGATACAATCAAAAGAAGAGGACTTTCATCCGGCTCCAGGTGTTTTCATCTGGCTCCAGGCATCTCCAGAACATCAGCCGAGGGCGAATCGGCAAAAAATGGTTGAGAAGCTTCTGGAGCAGGCAGGACAGGTACCTCGGCAACAGGGAGACTTGGGCATTTTGAGGATCAGGGGCATGGTCCGACGGGGCGTCCTCGGACAGGTCCACTATCACCTGCTCGGGCGGATCCACCGAGACTTGCACTGGTGTTGGAACCTCATCCTCGACAGCGACCTCTGCTTCGGGCCGTGCCATCTCTGCCGAGGGCACATACTTGTGCATTTGGAAGAGCGGGGAGTCTGAGGGGATTCCAGCAGACTGGAGCGCCTCGTCCCACCCTTTCTTGAAGAACTCCTTGCTGTTTTCTTCAAGAGCAGGGAGCACGTCATCGGCAAACTCTTCCCGCAGTTGCTCCTCCGATTTTCTGTTCAGCTCCTCGGCCCTGATCCTGTCCAGCTCCTGGGTGAGAGCCAGATAGTTTTCCTCTGAGCCAACGGCCCTCTCCTCCGCAGCAGAAAGCCGCTGCGTTTGCTCGGTAATCCTCCTCTCAGCATCGGCAAGGGCGGCACTTAGCTTTTCAGCGCCAACCTTTGCCGACTTGGCGTCCTTGAGGAGTTGCTCTATTTGAGCAGCCTGCCCCGCCAGGGTAGAATCCCTGGCAGCTACATCCTCCATTGCCCGGGCGAGGGCCGCTTCCGCCTCCTCCTTCTGATCTCGGGCCCTCTGGAGGTCCATCCTAGACCCGTGGTACCGAGCAGCTATGATGGAGATCTGCTGGGTAGCCTGCAAAGGAAGGAAAAAGTGTTAATCACAAAAATGGAAAGCAAGAGTGAAGGAACCAAAGCAAAAATAAACTCACCACCAGGGAATTCTGGATGATGGAGCGGAACAACACGTTGGTTGATCGCCCCCTATGAGCCGCCATGTCAGCCTCGAAATGCAGTGTCTCACTCACTGCATTGGCGACATGAGGATCCAGCAGAATGGAATCGTCGACCCTGATCACTCGGTTCATGTGATCAGTGGCTCGGGGATTCCACTCCGCGGCCTCCACTGTAGGCGGAAGGGGAGGAGGAGTCTGCTGCTGTTGTTGTTGCTGTTGTCGGGGCTGTTGCTGCTGCTGCTGTTGTGGAGGAGCAGGGGGTAATCCACGGCCCCTCCCGCTTTGCTGCTGAGCGGGAGGTGCCCTGGATCCTCGGCCAAGGCCATCATGCCGATGTTTGACCCTTCTCTCCTCCTCCACCTGAGGGTCCCGGTCTCGCACCTGACCCCGACCAAGGACCCTTGATGATGGGGTGGAACTGGTCCCTGCAGAGGGAGTGCCGCCGGTCGTTCCTCGACCCCTCCCGGCTGCGAGGGCTTGCCTCTGCCTAAGGAACCCCAAATCAATGCGAGGGGTGCTGGACATCGCTGCCTCGAAGGCGTCCTCGGCGTCTAAGGATTGAAGAACTTGGAAGTCTGGCCACAAGTCTCCTCCCGAAGTCCCCACCTCGGCGTCTGAAGGAACAGCGTCCTCTCTGACCCCGAGCTCTTCAGCAACTCCCTCGACCTCTGCCTCTGAAGCCCGATCCGGGTCTTCCTCCAAATTTTCCTCAACCTCTAGCCTCGCCGCCTGATCGAAGAGTTCAGACCACTGCGAAGGCTCAAAAGGCTGGGAAGCTGTGAAAATTTCTTATACCCGGGGGTATATTCAGCAGGATGTGAGCAGCACGGCCAAACCCGTTGTCACCCGTGAATCTCCAAACCGTGATTAGGTCGGCAAAGTTCACCAGCGACCGAGGGGGAGGAGCTGTTTCCCGAGCAGGAATATCTGCACAAAAAAAAGTTGTCATGAACATAGGAAGTCTGGGAAAAAGAATGATAAACCCAAAGGAACCGACGTACTTGTCGTTCTCCATTCCAGAGGGCATAACAAGTGATTATACTCGGGACCGACACCTCTCTGCCAAGATCCCTTGAAGATAAGGATATCATCCTTGTACCCCTTGTCCGAGTCAGGAAGATGGGTTACAAGGTACATGGAGGGGTCCCTGGCTTTGAGGTAGAAGTGTTGGTGAGGCATGACTCTAAGGAGGGAATAACAAAAAAGGAGATCGTTGAGCCCAATATTTACCCCGAGGCGCCTATTGAGCTCTAAGACCCCCATGATTATTCGGAAGACATTAAGCAGCATTGCCCGGGGAAGAGGCGAAAATGAGAGAGGAACTGAAGAAGCAGGGGGGTAAAGGAAACCTAATTCCACCCTCTATGATGGCCTTGGTATAGAAAGGCATGGCATCCTCGGCCCCGAGGGTAGAAGAGTGCACCACCGGGTCAAATCCTCTACGTCTACGCACGGGGGAATGCCGTACTTGGCCCTAAACCTATTGATCTGCTCATCGCCTTTTACCTTATATTTCCCTGACCCCGAAGGACCAGCCTGAGGATTCTCGGGAGCAGGGCGACGACGAGGCATCTCTAAAAAAGTAAGAAAGAAGAGGGTATTGTTCTTGAAAATCCCTGAGGAAGTTTCCCGAGGGTTTAAATCGCTATGTATCGACCGGATGACACCTCCAGTCAATCGGAAAACAAAAGGCTAGGAGGAAGAAAAGAAAGAGGATTCTGAAACTCACCCGAACGTCAAAATGGAGTTTTTTCTGGAAAACCTTAAAGCGACTCCCTCCAGAAAGTTCAGAATCAACAATGGGTCTGCTGGCTTTAAGATTTTGAGGGAGAATGGGCAGTCGACGATGGAAGAAGAAACAAAACTCCGGCGAAGATTCAAGAAGAGGTACTCTGAGAAAGTTCGAAATGGCAAAACGAGGAAAACGGAAGAGGACCCCCTTTATATAGGGGCAATTTTCATCATTGGGCGCGAAAACCGAAACGGCGCATTTAATGCGCACGACATCCCAAGCCGGGGAAAGCGGCTCGAGGCCATGATGAAGGACGGGTGGTAGTTGGGAAACCCTTCGTCTCCTTACAACGCGTGTCCTCGGTGTCAGAAGATCGAAGGCTGGGGGGCAGTTGATGGGACTTTTCTGAAAAACCCTATGATGAAGACACGTGTCCTCGGTTTTACTAAAACACTGTTGCTAAGATCAAGCACCATCGGCGCACAATGTCCTCGCCCCCGAGGTACCGTCATATAGGATCATACATTCAGTATATTTTACAACCGACACGTGGCCTCGGTCTGATATGTACCTCGGTCGGCATACCTCCCTCGGTCCCCGAGATGAGCCTTTCCTCGGTGCCGAGAGGTACCCCGTCCTGGACGCTTCCTCTACTCCAGGATAAGCTATTGACGTACAGGTCATTAGCCTAGGCTAGTCTAGGCTATTCATCATGACCTCGTCTTACACAAGTAATGTCAGAACGTACTGGAATACAGAGGTCACAGCCAATAGGGGATGGACGCGTGGCAATATGATATCACATCAAAGACAGACAAACCGCATGCCGTTGCTGACACGCGACTTGGGAAAGCAAACAATTAATTGCACCATTCCTTGATGAGACCGCATTCAATGCGGTAAGGCTCGGAAATGAAAGGCAATAAATGCTCCTATTACAGAGCATTTATTGCATCCTCCCCGAGAGGAGCATATTGTACCGTCGGCATCCCGACGACCCAGCATTGATTGCTCGGGACCCCGAGCAGTTAATTAGAGAAGACATTCCTCATCAGAATCAATGTACACGCTACCTGTGCCTAATGATCACCTACTGACCACACTGACAGCAATCATGAGCTTTTAAGTATAAATACTCCTTGCAAAAGGCACAAAGCGGGTATGCAACAACAAACTCTTCTATTAAAACACACTCAGTGTTTCCTCTCCTCTCTCTCTCTCTCTCAAAGACTGACTAGACCGTCGGAGGGGATACGCCGGAAAAACACTCCGGCGCCCTTC
>CAUOFW020000936.1:0-35167 GCA_963454935.2 Ilex paraguariensis
CATTGATAAATGTTATCCAACTGGGCTGATGAGCTCATTCCTATCTAACATTTTTAAAAAATATGAAGCCCGATAGGAGGATAGGCTGAAATGACGATGGATAGAGTCTGCTATTATGATTTCTCTTTATGTTATATCAAGAATATTTAAAATGATCAAGTGAGGATTATATAATCGTACGAGGAATATAATAATACAAAGAAAGTTATCGTAAGTTCTGTGTGATTTTATTCTATAATTACACCCGGGTATATATATTTATAATACTGAATAGTAGTGTTAATTTACTAATACTAAACATGTTTTGCGAACAGATTATTTTTTTATATCAATAGAGCTAACCTTTTATAACTATAAGTAAGGTATCATGGGATGACATTTACATGATCCACAATAACATGGGCTCCGAGGCAGCTAATGAGTACCAGAATCTTAAGGTCAATGTAGAGGCCTATGATTTGATAGTCTGTGAGATTGAAGATGTGTCCCNCGACATTTACATGATCCACAATAACATGGGCTCCGAGGCAGCTAATGAGTACCAGAATCTTAAGGTCAATGTAGAGGCCTATGATTTGATAGTCTGTGAGATTGAAGATGTGTCCCAAAATTGGCCGTTCATGTCGATTGCTGAGCAGAAAAGATTAGTACATCACTGGTCGACCTCGTAGCTAAGGGTGGTCCGCCAAGTGTTAAGTATCAAAAGGAACCATCACTTGTACTAGAAAATTCTAAATGGATTGTCAGTACAAGATACTCAGTAGCCACCTGCGGGGGCTAATGTGGGACAACCAGTAGAATCACCTAACCTAAATCATAATGAAGAAGATGACCCATAACCTAATGACCCCAATGTAGCCCTTGCAGTCGCACCACCCGAAGCAAACCATCATGTAGCTTCTGCAGGTTCTGCGAATGTGTCTCTAAGGGAAGAGACATGAAACTTTTTGGTCCCTAACTATATAGTCGGTCTTACTATTTTAAGAAATTTTGTCTGCAAATAGTAGTAACTCTTGGAATAATAGAGATAAATATATAGCTACATGACTTAGAAGTGATTATCATAGACTTTTGGTTTCCACGTGAATAGCATCTAGGATAGGAAGCAAAATGTATTTTAGTTGTTAATTATGTGAAATTATAGTTGTTTTTCTTAATTTTTTTGGATATGGTTATAGTTTTAATGCAGTTATAATATCATGGACTATGCGTTATAGGATGGAGGGAAACACATCTTAAGATTAACCAGAGACATCCATCAATGACCAGTTCCCTCCAGCACCGCGGGACACTATAAGTGGCATTTACTAGTGCCTAAGAGAACTGATCACTAGGGATGTCAATGGACTGAAACGGGGCCGGGGGTATAGTTTTCATCCCCATACCCGCTTATAAAATATTCGTTCATTTACGGTCCACCCCTGCTAACAGGTATAATTTTTATCCCCATTCCTGTCCCCGTCCCCGTCCCCGTCCCCGTCCCCGACCGCGACCGCGACCGCGTTTCCCTCGTCCCCGCCCAAGCCTAAGCCTAAGTTCAAGTCAACATAATCTAAAATTTTAAATAAATCCAACTTTTTAAATAATATCTCACTATGAACAACAAATAGATCACAAGATGATAACAAGGAAGCACAAACATTGAAATTTTGAGTCACGAAACTAACCAACAGAGAATCAAAACTCCTACTTTAGCCAAGTCTTACCACTGACAACTAGAATTACAAAATGTCTAGAAAGTTACAATAAGAATTGAGAGTTTATATCTCTATATATATATATATAGATATAGCGGGTAACGGGGGCGGGGTTAAGGGTAAGTCTATCCTCGCACGGGTTTATACGGGTATCCCCGTATACATCCACCGTTCAATACATATAGTCCATTCTCGGTCCAAACATGGTGGGTTTGATTGAATACCCATTTTTCTCTAGTCCACTGCCATCCCTACTGACCACTTTGGTATGACAACAAACGAAAAATAATAACCACACTACGGTAACACAACCGACAGTTCAGGAACAAACAAATATGGCTGAAACAAGAAGAATGATGATGCTCAAAGAATTTCTACGACAACGTCCCCCTACCTTCCAGGGAAGTGCAAAGCCACTTGATGTAGAGAGGTGGCTTTGACAAATGAAAAAGGTGATGGATGGCATGGATATTGACACAGAGTTACGAGTTACCTTGACCTCTTATCTTTTTTAGGGTGAAGCCGATCACTGGTGAGATACAATCAAAAGAATGAGGAACGTAGACTAAATGACATGGACCACATTTGAGAGTGTTCAATGATAAATATTTTCTAGAGTCCGTAAGGGATAAAATGTTCTCTAACTTCTTGGAGTTACAACAATGCAACCTGACAGTCACGTAATATGAGTCCAAATTTGTTGAACTCTCTTGCTTTGCTACAGATTTAGTTTTCACCGAAGCCAAGAAAGCCAAATGATTTGAACAAGGCCTTAAGCCTTCTATCCGAGGACGCCTCGTAACGCATCAACTGAGGAACTGTAAGAAACTGGTAGAAAGAGCAATGCTGGTAGAAAAAGACCTGGAGGATACCCAAATTATCAGAAGTCATCAGCAAGGCAGAGGAAGTTAGACGAGAAATGGTGGCAGCAGTAATCATCAAAGAATGACCCCATATCGACGGCTATGGCAAGGTACCAATGAAATGAGGAGTGCGAATCAGGGACAAAATTCTAGAAATTGGAACATAACATCTAATGATACAAAATGATGTTTTGGGTGTGGGCAAACAGGACATTATAAAAATTAGTGTCCCTTCACATTCTCTCAAGGGTCAGCCAATTAAGGCTCTTATTAGTCATTCAATCAATCTCGTCCACAACAACGCTCTTATCCTACTCAGGCGACAGGACTGATAACCCAAGTTGGACCTTCGCAGTTGTTTCCAAACCAAGCACAACAGAAAAAGCCAAGAAGTAGAATAANGGCGACAGGACTGATAACCCAAGTTGGACCTTCGCAGTTGTTTCCAAACCAAGCACAACAGAAAAAGCCAAGAAGTAGAATAACAGTTCCCGAAGGTCAACCTTGGATATACGCAATGGCTACACTGGATAACAACACCGCTAACGAAGTAATTGAAGGTATCATTCTTATTTATAATTCTTGGGCATATATTTTATTTGATCCAGGACAACCTATTCTTTCATTCGCACATCATATGATATTGCAATAGGGTTAGAATTCGAACCTTTGGGTCGCACATTATGTATAAACTTACCTATGGGAGATTTCTTGAAAACGGCTAGCGTATGTAGAAATTGTATAATTCNGATCCAGGACAACCTATTCTTTCATTCGCACATCATATGATATTGCAATAGGGTTAGAATTCGAACCTTTGGGTCGCACATTATGTATAAACTTATCTATGGGAGATTTCTTGAAAACGGCTAGCGTATGTAGAAATTGTATAATTCGAATTGAGGAGAGTGAGTTGGTTGTGGACCTAGTTGCCCTAGAAATAATTGGATATGACAATTTTCGGAATAGACTTACTATCTTGCTATCATGCCATCATGGATTGTTATAGTAAGAAAATCAAATATCGTATGTTAGGAGATGGAGAGTTCGAATTCATAGGCAAACATCACTATTCACATCCGTTCTCTACAAGGAGCAAAAGTAGTTTAGAATTTCTTGTCAACTTAATTGGGGAAAAACTAGGTAAGATCACAACTGATGTCGTCTTGGTAGTGTGTGACTTTCTTGACGTATTTCTTGAGGAATTACAGGGACTACCCCCACAAAGGGAGATAGAATTTACTATTGAGGTATATCCTGGTACAGAGCCAATATCTATTGTCCCTTATCGTAAGACACCATTAGAGTTGAAGGAATTAAGAAAACAACTGGATGAACTTCTTTCTATGGGATTCATTCGACCAAGTACGTCATCTTGGGGGTGCTCCTGTACTCTTTGTGAAAAAGAAAGATAATACGTTAAGGCTCTGTATTGATTATCAAAAGCTGAATCCAGTAACGATAAAGAATAAATATCCTCTACCACGTATTGATGACCTATTTGATCAACTCAAAGATTCTCGTTACTATTCTGAAATTAATCTTCAAACTAGATACCATTAATTGAGAATCAGAGAGGAGGATATCCCTAAAACAGCTTTCCATGCTCGATATGGACATTTGAATTTTTGGTGATGCCCTTTGGACTTACAAATGCACCTGCAGCTTTCATGGACATGATGCACTCGGTATTCAGGTCTTATCTTGATCAGTTGTAATCGTCTTCATCGAAGATATTCTCATTTACTCAAAGTCACGTGAGGAGCATGTACAACATCTTCATCAAGTGTTATTAACACTCAGAGAGCATAAGTTGTATGCTAAGAAAAGTAAGTGTGAGTTCTAGATAAAAGAAGTCAAATTTCTTGGGCATGTAGTACCCCAAGAAGGAGTGACAGTAGATCTAGCCAGGTTGAAGCATTAATGAATTGGGATCGACCTAAGAATGCAACCAAAGTTCAAAGTTTTCTAGGATTGGCAAGATATTATCGAAGATTTGTGAAAGAATTTTTCAGAATAGCTCTGCCTATGACCCGTCTCACCTAGAAAGGAGAAAATTTTGGGTGGACCAAAGAATGTGAACAGATATTTAACATCCTAAAGGAGAAGTTGACCACGACACCTATTCTTACTATACTCGAAAGTGATATCGGGTATGATATTTATACAGATGCATCATTACAAGGACTTGGATGTGTATTAATGGAAAATAACAAGGTGGTTGCTTATGGATCAAGACAATTAAAAGCTCATGAGCAAAACTATTCCACCCCGATTTGGAACTCACAACCGTTGTCTTTGCTCTAAAGTTATGGCGTTGTTATCTATATGGGAAAAAATTTCAGATTTACTCGGATCACAACAATCTCAAGTATATATTCACTCATAAAGACTTGAATCTTTGACAATGATGCTGGATAGAGTATCTCGAGGATTACGATTTCACACTTCAATACCAACCGGAAAAAGCTAATGTGGTAGCGGATGCATTGAGCAAAAAATTATGAAATGCAGTGATTAATGTGATGAAAGACAAATGAAAATTGAGGGAGGCACTAGAGGACTATGACATCTGGATGGATGAAGCAGAAGGTCAACCACATTTTTTTAATCTCGTTGCTCAACTAGTCCTCCGACAAAAAGTTGTTGAATTACAACGTTCGAATTCCTACCTAGAATCCATCCGCACCCAACTAGAAGAGGGGAACGCTCTTCAAAATTGGTGGTTGCGAAAGGGGGAATTACTATATCAAGGAAGGCTATGTGTACCTGATAATGCTTAATTAAAAGAAGAGATACTCAGGAAATGCCATCGCTCTAAGTTTTTCATACATCTCGGCAACACGAAAATGGGTCAAAATATGAAGTGCCAATATTGGTGGAAAGGAATGAAGAAGAATGTTGCTAAATTTACAGTTCGATGTGCCACATGCCAGCAAGTAAAAGTAGAGCATCAGAAACCTGGTGGGTTGTTACAATCCTTACCCATTCCAAAGTGAAAATGGGATCATATCATTATGGATTTCATGACCGGCTTGCCTAGAACTACAAATGAATACAATTCAGTATGGGTTATAGTGGATCGACTCACCAAATCGGCTCATTTCCTAGACATGAAAAAGATTGACACTCTAGCAACGTTAAGTCAATATTATATACAGAAGATTGTGCGATTATATGGGATACCATTATCAATCGTATCAGATTGAGATACTCACTTTGTGGCTCAATTTTGGCAAAGTTTACAAAAAGCCAAGAGAACTGAGTTGCATGTCGGTACTACTAACCACCCTCAAACAGATGGCCAATATGAAAAGGTGATCCAAATATTGGAAGATATGTAACGAGTTCGCATTCTAGATTTCAAGGGCAGTTGGAATGAATATCTTCCATTGGTGGAATTTATTTACAACAACAACTATCAAAGTAGTATTAGCATGACTCCGTATGAGGCTCTATATGGATGACCTTGTAGATCACCTCTATGTTGGGGCGAAGCTGGTGAGAACATTTTATTTGGTCCAGAAATTGTCCAAGTAACCACTGAGAAGATTCAAGTAGTTCGGGATCGGCTACGCACGATTCAAAGTCGACGAAAGAGCTATGTAGGTCAAAGGAGGAGGCCCTTGAAATTTCAAGTAGGTGATTATGTATTCTTGAAGGTATCCCCAAGGAAAGGAATATCTAGATTTGGGAAAAGGGGTAAATTGACTCTTAGATACATTAGACCCTTCGAGGTAACACAACGCATTGTAAATATAGCTTATCAGCTTGCCTTGCCAGCTCAATTATCAGGAATCCATGATGTGTTTCATGTATCCATGTTAAGAAAATATGAACTAGATGTGTCCCACATCATCGATTGGAAGGATGTTCGAATTTAAGAAAATGGAACGTACGAAGAGCAACTAGTGCAAATTCTCGTCATCAAGGAGTAGGTATTATGTAACAAGGTCATACCACTCGTAAAGGTGTTATGACAACATCATGGTATTGAAGGAGCCACGTGGAAAATGGAAGTAGATATGCGTATAAAATATCCCTATCTTTTTAATTCTCAAGGTTAGTATAGAATTTCGGGGACGAAATTTTTTAAAGAGGGTAGACTGTGATGATCCATATATATAAATCATTAACACGTTAATTATGTCATCAATTTTGATTCTATATAATTGAGATTTATTTTTTAAAATATATATATATATATATATATATATATATATATATATATATATATATATATATATATATATATAAATAAATAGTATATTTTTTTGAACAAATGGACCCCAAATATAGACTCTTAACATAAAAATGAGTCAAATATATATATATATATATATTATATGATTGTGTGTGTGTGTGTGTGTGTGAAAGGATAAATGTCCTATTCTAGATTTGGAAACGTGCACAAAGAAAAAAAAAAGAGGGTGGCAAAGGAATGGACGACTGTCCAAGTGATGCAAGCAACATGGTGTCAGCCATGACATAAGGGGGCAAGGCTTGTACTATAAATAGCCAAGCCCAAGGCCTTGAACAGCACAGGAGAGAAGGAAAAAGAGAGTGAGGGAGGAAGAAATGAAGGGAGAGAGAGAAAAGAAAGAAAAGAGGTCAAAATTTTTTTGACCTAAGAGTTAGCTTTTGTGATTAAAATTTTTGGGTAAGATTCTTTTAGTTATTATTTTGTAATTCTGTAGATTCGAGTCACTTAAAGTTGATCCTTATTAAATATTTTTGGATCAAATTTAAGTATTGTTATTTTTCATTAGTTATTCTAAAAATTATTTTAGCTTAACTAAACTCTTATTACCTATTGTTATTCTAAAATATTATTTTGGTTATTTTGTCACAGTATACGGTATCGAATAGAAGTCAAGACAGAGATAGAGTTTCTTTTATCTTTTACTCTCATTAATGTATTTCATGCATATTTTGGGGGTTTCATATCAAATCTATTTTTAATAAGGTAATATTATATCATTATAAGCATGAGGTCAAACTAGAGTTTTATAAATAAATCGTTATCATGCACATGTTGTATTTTTATTTATATTGAGACCCTAATTATCTTATAAAACCACGTTGCATAATAAATATTTTTTTTTTATTATTTAATGTTTAATTTGCTGTTGGGTTTGACTATGATATGACTTTATTTTGTGATTTTGATGAAATTACTATGAATGCACATAATAAAGGGTAGATGGTTAGTAGATACGTGATCCTTACGATGATTCACATGATTCCTACTAGTCCTTGAGTTCACTAGTTAGTAATATCGATTGTCGTGGTAGCCTATGTGGCACCACATAATTTTCTGTATTGGTGTTTCCAAAAAAGCAAGTAGGGTGCAAGACTCTAACGTTTTCTCCAGAGGCGGTTCATGCATGGACTAGAAAATTGACGGATTTATATGATCGATATGTTCTGAAATTTATTTATTTGATCCATTACTTTGTTCTATTCCTGCATCTACCTATTGTTTAATTATATTATGCACTGTTCTAAAACTTTCATAGTCATTGATAAATGTTATCCTATTGAGCTGGTGAGCTCATCCCTATCTAACATTTTTTAGAAATATGAAGTTGGGCATGAGGATAGGCTGAAAAGATGATGGATAGAATCTGCTATTATGATTTCTCTTTATGTTATATCAAGAATATTTAAAATGATCAAGTGAGGATTATGTAATCGTATGAGAAATATAATAATACAAAGAAAGTTATCGTAAGTTCCGTGTGATTTTATTCTTTAATCACGCTCGAGTATTATTATTATATTTTTTTTGAAAAAAAGGAAAAAAATTCGGGGTGTGACACTAAATCTAGAGATATCAAATTGTACTACAAAATTTAATGGTTGCCTTGAATTATACTTCCTACCATATTTCAGCTGATCCAAATTTGAATCCGACTTCAAATAAGTTTGAATCCGGCTTCAAAATTCCAATTTGATTTGAATATTGATGGATTTTATTCTAACGATCCATATCTAAATCTTTTAAAAGTCAAAAATCCGATCCAAAAAACAATTCGTTTCGAATAACTCATAAAGGCTACATTTTAGCAAATTGAATATGAAGAATCTTCTCAATTTTATTAAAGAATCACTAAATCTTATTATTTATTTAGTTTGACATGTATATATTGAATTAGAAAAAAATTGGAACGCGTATTTGAATATCGATATCCAAATCAAATAAAGAATATATAACTAATTGGGATCTATTGTGAGAATTATTCCCTAATAGGGTAGATATGTAAATCTTGTTTGATCAAAAAAATCAATCAAACCCTAATTTCAAGATTTAGAAGAATCATGATTTTCACATACTCATAATATTCATAATGTAAAATTAAAAATATCATAATCAACATACCTAGAGCCATTATTGCAAATCTTGAATTACTTGATCAAGAATTGAACCATCCTTTGGTATAGCCAAGAAATCAGTTTCTCTCCCCTGACCTTTATTTTTACGAGACACAACTCGATGAGACGTGTGTATATTTATAAATAGAGAGAGGATCGGTTCCCTAGTTCAGCATAAATCCCACTTCCTATCAAAGTAGGACATCAAGAAACCATTTCTTCCGATTGACCAATTAGAAACCTTTAGTTATACCGAATCTTATCATTATCTAACCCAAATTAATTATCTAATAATAATCAGTAAAATCACATGTGCCAAATCATGTGGACCACATTATTTCTTACATTCTCCCACTTGACCTATATGACTATCTTACAATTGGGTCTAGTAAGGTTTACATAAGCACGCCATAAATCCAATCCATCACTACCTTAATTTGGTTATCATAATATCATAATTAAACAACCTACTAACGCGAGTCATGGTGGTTGTACATCATTAATACGACATAACCTGTGTAACGCGATCTATAATTGAAAAGTATATATATAATAAGGTTCAACAATAATGCCTTGTGCCGAAGGCTATTCTTGTTATCATTCAATCAATCTCATACATGTACGTACATTCTGAAAAACAAGAAATATCGTAAATAGTTCGAATAAGAACTGAAAGTGTCAAATAAATAATCATTATGCAACATCCACAACATTAAGTGAATAACCATCATGAGCTACAAATCAAGACTCATTATGTTAACACATTTCCTAGATGTCTTTAGTAGCCTTTTCCTTAATGGGTTTGCAATCATGAGTTTCATATTATTATGCTCTACAGACACTTAGCAAAAAACACATATGTGAAATTATCACGATAACTTACCAGTGGCTAGGCCATAAAGTCGACAATTCCAAGTCCTAAGATTAGAATTGTAGTCTCAAAGCAAGCCACAAATTTAACTTTCATAATTATCAATCACTACCAGATGATTAGACTTCTTAAATGTGAGCATGTAATCATTCATACCTTTTAAATATCTTGTAAGCTCGTAATGATTCATTTCAGGATCGGTTCGGTATTTACATAATATACCAACTGTAAGAATAATAGCTGACATTATACACGTAAATGCAAACATAAAACACCATGCAATAGAAACATAAGGAATACATTTCATTATTTGAACATTATATATTGTTGAACTGATCCCTTTTACTTTATTGGAGTAACATTAGCTAAACAATTCTCCATGTTAAATCTTTCTAGAATTCTTCGTATATATACTTTATGAGACAACCCAAACAATCTATGTGATCGATCCTAGGAGATTTAAATTACAATCACATAGGTTGTCTCATCATATCTTTCATTTAATATTTATAGAGTAAAACTTAGTTTCATGTAATAATCTAAGATTACTACTGACAAACAACACAATATCAATATATAGAGTTAAAAAACTTACTCCCACTAACTTTTAAGATATATATGCACCAATAATGGTGCTTTCCTTAATACTTAAAGAAGTAATGATATCATTGAACTTAAAATACCATGGTAGAAAAACTTCTTTATATCTATATGTTGACCTATTAAATTTGCATTTCAAGAATTACTTCAATTCCCTTATTGAAAACCCTTTAGGTTAAGCTTTATAGACTTATCCACCTAAACTTTATAAAGAATAGTTTTCACATTCGTATAGTATAACTCTAAATCATAATGAGCTACCAATGTCATAATTATTATTAGTGAACCCTTCTTAGATACATAATATAAGGTCTCTATATAACCAATATCTCATTTATAAGTAAAATTGTTGATCAAAAGTTTGACTTCATACCTAATAAGATTTCAAACTTCATTCTAGTCTGTTAATTTCAATTAATCATTCATGATATCAATTCAATTAGTAAAGTCATCACTTTCTATGGCTTGTGAAAACGAAATCAAATCTTTACTTATCATTAAATCAAAGTCAGATTCTTGTAGATATATTACGTAATCATTCAAAATTTCTTATTTTATTCCTATTAGAGATTATCGTAATGCTACTCCTGATATTTTTCTACTTTCAATTTATTGGTGACAATCTCAATGAGAAGTGGTTAATTATTAATTTGTTGTTTAACATTGTCAAATCATTCAACAATTGTGGGAACAACAACATCATTATAAGTTATGGGTATTAGGACTTTTACATTTACTTCTTTAATAATCAGTTTATGTGATTTATCACTCGCNTGGGTATTAGGACTTTTACATTTACTTCTTTAATAATCAGTTTATGTGATTTATCATTCGCACTGATTTCACAATTTTTAATAAATCTGACATTATCAATACATATAATTCTCATACTATGGGTAGGATAGTAAAACCTATATCCCTTGAATTNATAAATTTGACATTATCAATACATATAATTCTCATACTATGGGTAGGATAGTAAAACCTATATCCCTTGAATTTTTTTTTTTTTGGTAAACGATAAAGTTACTATTAATTGTTCTAAAATTCAATTTCTTTTTAGATGTCTCAAATTCCAAGAGCATTCATCTAGAAAATAAGAGTAATGAGAAATCACGAAATCACGTAATATACTCCTAAGTATTTCTACTATCTTATTATTATGTCTATTAGTTATACCATTATGCTACCATGTATTAGACATAGTGCGTTAAGTAGTAATACCATAATTTTCAAGGAGTTTAATAAATAGATAAAGTCATAATCTTTAACCATCATACCTTCCCTAATATTTACCATCAATTCAATCCAATAACTTTCACTTTTTTATATACCTATATTTTAATATGTACCTTAATGACATTCCCTACTTGAAATTTTTATTAGTATATTGAGATAGCCATAATGTGAAAAATCAGCCATAAATATGATAAGAAATTCTTTATATGTCTGTATGTATAAGTTTGAAGAGTTTTACACTTCTAGAACTCTTCTAGGTGTGTTTGATTCATTTTTCCTTAATAGAATCTATACACACCAAATCAATAAGACTCTAGATTAAAAACAATATCATATTTAATTAGTTTTTTTAATCTTTCTCTAATTATGTGACCTAGTCATTTATGTCACAACATAAAGAATTATTCATTATCGGACTACAGTAGGCTTTAAACATTATGATGCAGGGTTAGAAGAGACTCAGAAAATAAGTCATCAGATTTTAATTTATGCAAACCATTATGAAAAATACCAGAATGCTAAAAAGGTATTCTTAAACAAACTAACACTTTATTATCATATTTGAAAAAATTAATAATCATCATGAAGTTTAGATAAGAAAATCAAACTTGAAAATACTAGAAACATAAATTATTATATAAATTATGATTGATTTCTAGAAACAAATAGAAAGTGCCAACCATCTTAAATTGGGCTTTGACCTGATTAACCATAGATATCAATTTATGATTTAACATTTTGAGTTACGAGAAATCCATAACATCAAATTTGAAACATTTGTTGTAGTCAATTCAAGTCAATTCATAATGTGCTATTAGAATATTCTTCTTTGAGGTTTAATTTGAAACATATAAAAAATTTAATGCTTATCTTTTCTTTCGAATCATGTCCTTTGTTTATATCAATCATTTTTAAAATGTCTCTACTTTTACGTAAATGACACATATTATTTATTTCTCTTATGAACCTAAGTAGCTAAGTAGGCTCTTAGTCCTAGAAGAATGTATTAAGTTCTTAAGTCTTGTTTCCTCTTGAACATACATAATAGACATACATTAGCATGCTATATATCATCAATATAAGTTCATATTAAGGGACGAAGAGTTCAAATTAAATTACACAAAAGAACTCGTCTATCCTTAAAACTATCAACTTAGTAGCTAAAATTTTGAGGATATATTTATGCATCTCACATACACTATCAAATTTCATAATGGTAAGTTCAGCTATCATTGTCCAATAAAAGACTAATCAATAGTTCAATAACATTCTTGCACAACTATATAACATTCATAAGTATTATCAATTTAAGCAACAACAAACTTAACGTTATATATCATAATCATTCGTACAAACATAATGCATAGTCGGTTCAATCTATTATAGAATTTATGTAAAGCTATTTCATTAGAACTACTAAATTCAGTAATAGTAGTTAAGTGTTAGACAAGTAGTCAAAATACATAAGTAAAATTGAATTTGTTCACATCAATCTGAAAATACTCATTCCATTAAATATCAAACTAGACAAAGAATGCGAATGTAACAATATATGAACTAACAATAAAAGAAGATAAATGCTCATTACATTAACGTCTTGAGTCATCTATAAGTTTAACCATGAGTTAGAATAAATACATATGCTAAGAAGCAATAAGTAGTTGTATTGTGACTCTCCTTTGGGTAGTAATCACGATATATTAATACATTAACCATTATGGTGATTCTCTCTCACATATTAGGACTAACTAATAATATATGCATAATTAGGTAGGTCTGTCACCTTTGGGCATTCGTTCTACACCCATTATGAATATACATCGATCATCCTATTCCAGTTAATTAATCATTTGAAAGGTGATGCACCTTTGGGCCGATTCCTAATATCCAAATGATCAAGAAACTACGACACTACAACAAAAAGTATTTTTTGTGATGATTTTTTTCGTCACTAAAATAATAAAAATTGTCGTCATTTTTTTTCGTCGCGTGTTTGTCGTAAAATCCTTGTCGTAGAAAGTATTTTGCGACGTAATTTTATTTTCATCTAAAAAAAAAAGTTTTTGCGACTAAAAAAAATGTCGCTAAAATTAAAAAAAAAAAGTTGCTTAAGGCTGTTCCAGTAGCGTAAAAAAATAAAAAATAATAATTTAATTAATTTTTTGTGACGTACAAAAAAGCATTGCAAATAAATTTTTACATAAATAAAAAAAATGTAAACACATTCACGACGCAAAAATAAACGTCGTGAAAATTTGGTATTGGAGACGTTATTATAAAACGTTGCGATACGGTTAAATCCAAAAAGATTGAATAAATACATTTGCGACGTAAAAAAAACGTCGCTAAAATGTTTGAACCAAAAAACTTGTACATATTTTTGCGATGATTAACAAGCGTCGCAAAAAAGAAGAGTTCATACAATATTTCGCGGCAATTTTAATTTNGTTCACATGAGAATCACGAAAAAATCAATAATGTGAGGTGGCTCATCAGTCGTAAGATCCCTCTGCTACAATTAATCAAAATATCAATATTCAAATTTATGAATTTCCTATATATTAAAAGTTAGGAAGCAGCCATTATATGCAAAGTAGTTTTTCTTAGATTTTGCCTATATATAAAGAATATAATTAGTACACAATTAGGAATAAAAAGTGGATATTAATTTGCATAGCCTATAATGGTTACTTGAAATTTTAAATCATTGTAAAGTGTTTCAATTATGTACTCTTAATCCTCCTAACTCACATCACCATATGGCTCGCTCTTTGGGTCAACATCGGATTTAACCAAATCCTTGTAGTGCATATGCATAAAGTATCGGTGGTCCCTATACCTCGCAGCAAACTTTTTGTCGATGGCCTGCCTAATACTAATTTTTTCACGATACTCTTTTATGTTAAACTTTGTCTACAACAAAATATAAAAATACAAATTAATTACAACATGTTGTAACACTCTACAAATAAACATATTATTGAAACCAAACAAATATATCCACTAACCAACAACTGTGCAATGAGTGGTGTGTTCTCCTCTTATGTTATTTGCTTCAATTTGTGCACATTTCTAAAAAGGGCAAACGTCCTCGCCAGGGAGCCAATATCTGTCATCACCTTCGAATAATGTACACCCACTAGAACGCCGACTCCATTAGGAATTAAAACATCAAGTAGGTTGTGAGCTGCATGAAGACGCTCAGTATTTTTTCCACTAGACAGTCCTCGATCTCATTTCTTGGAGGTAGAAACCGCTCAAACATTCATAATAGATGTTAGTCCACCATTTTAAGAAAAATATGTTTAGTANACATTTTTTCCACTAGACAGTCCTCGATCTCATTTCTTGGAGGTAGAAACCGCTCAAACATTCATAATAGATGTTAGTCCACCATTTTAAGAAAAATATGTTTAGTAAATAAAGTTTGCATCAAACCTGTACTGCTACCCTCAGTGCCTGCAACAGACTGCAATGTAGGTGCGTCAGATGATATTACCCTAACACATGTACTTGANTGCATCAAACCTGTACTGCTACCCTCAGTGCCTGCAACAGACTGCAATGTAGGTGCGTCAGATGATATTACCCTAACACATGTACTTGAGGATGCAGCCCTAGTAGGTGCATCAGAGAATGCAACCTTACTAGCTGTTGTGGTGGCTCGGCAACCTAGTCCCATATGTATAAAACACTTAACATATATAAATATATAAATTATATTGACAATATCCAAGTATACAAATTATATAAGTCATAATTTATTAATTACTATGAAAATATCTTAATAATTCATCTACATATCTGACTCTTCATCAGAATCAAAATGGGAATGCACATCATCATCTTTTTTTGAATCGACATATTCCACTTGTGCCTCATCATTGTCATCACATATGAAATCATCAATGTTATTGCCTTCTCTTTCCCATTAGACAATCCGGTCTCTAGGAATGATTTTTGGATCAAGACCAGTCTTATGAAGTTGACCTATTTTGTTATCTTCAACCACTACAGGAGCAAAATCTGTTGATTCATCCTGTTGAAATGCGTCACTGGGCACATATGATTCATTTTCA
This sequence comes from Ilex paraguariensis, assembly GCA_963454935.2. NCBI lineage: Eukaryota > Viridiplantae > Streptophyta > Magnoliopsida > Aquifoliales > Aquifoliaceae > Ilex > Ilex paraguariensis. The sequence goes on from CAUOFW020000936.1 coordinate 15,725, forward strand.
CTAACTCTTATAGCTTCCAACTCAAGNGGAGCAAAATCTGTTGATTCATCCTGTTGAAATGCGTCACTGGGCACATATGATTCATTTTCACTAACTCTTATAGCTTCCAACTCAAGAACATCTCATATTTCTCGATGATATATGTGTTGCACAACTTGCCAATCCCTGCCCAATTGTGTATCATTAACATAAAATACTTGTTTCACCTGATCAAGCAAGACAAAATGGTCATTTTGATACCATCTACTTTTCACATCAATGCTTGTAAAATGAGCATTAGTCTGAACTGTTTTCCCATTACCAAGGTTGAACCATTCACATTGAAACAAAAAAAATACTATGACCAAATATGTAACTTATCTCCCACACCTTATTTAAGTATTCGTAGAAATTAATTGTTTTGTTATTATGTTCTCCTTCTACAATTACCCCACTATTTTGACTTTTTCGACGATTGTCATGCTCTTTAGTGTGGAATCAGACACCATTGCATATTGTCCTAGAGTACAATTTTATTGTCACATCAGGATCGTTTGCCAGTGACCATTGCTTCATGTGACCCTTCGCTTCGTAACTGATTCATTTGCACACATGCATATGAAAGTTTTTATGGTTTTACAAATTAATGGAAATAATGCTTATAATCTAAATTTGTATAGCTTTCACGTTTTGCAAACCACTTGGGAAATTCTGCTTGGTGGCGCTGAGTGATATCATCATTTCTTCCAACTTTAATATATTTTTGTGTTCCCTGCATATAAAATCATAAATTTGACATATAAAAAATTTTAAACAATTAAAAAGTACAATAAGAATGCCCACAAATATGTATATTTAATATACACATACTTTAGATACGAATCCAGTTTGGGACTATTATATAGGACAAACCAATAAGTCATTTCTCATTCCTGTTGAGAGACCTCAGTTGCTCTTATAATTCGCCCAAAAAGACGAACATTTTGGTTAAACACAGCTAACCCATGTACATTTTCAACTTGATCTGCATTTTGTTCCTCGCGATTAAAAACTGTTTCGATACCAGTAACCTACATCGAGCAAAAGGTAAGACACTCTTTGACAATATAAGCCTCCATAATTAATCCTTTTAGACGAGCTTGATTATGAACATATCATTTAAAGTTCTGAGATACCTTCAGTAAATCACAAAACATATAAGGACATAGTAACAAAACCAAATGAGAAGCTAATAAAAATTTAAAAATATTACCATTCCACTAGGTACATCCATTGATACTGTACTGGTCCAGCAATCTTGGCTTCCCTTGGCAAGTGAGCTGCTAAATGCACCATAACATAGAAGAATGCAGGTACAAATATCTTTTTTAACTTACAAAGAATAAGTATTACATTATCTTGTAATGCATCCAAGCCTTTTATCATCAATGTCTTTGCATAAAGTTGTTGAAAAATAAATTTCAGTTCAAACAAAGTGGTACAAATTTCTTTGTCCAAGTAACCACGAATTCGAAGTGGAATAAGTCGTTGCAAAAGAACATGAAATCATGACTTTTCAGGCCTGATACCTTACCATCTTTTATGCTTACAGACCTCGATATATTTGCTGCATATCCATCCAGATACTTAACTAATTTCAAAAATTCATAGAACCCTTGTCTTTCTTTAGGGATAAAGTGTACCACACAACTGGTTTTACATATGACTCCTCATTCTTTTGGAGGTGCAAATCTTTTTTGATATTTAGGTCTTCCAAACCCAGAAGAGCTTTATTTGTATCCTTATTCTTGTCATCAATACTCAATAACGTGCCAAGCAAACTATTATATATTCTTCTCTATGTGCATGACATCAACGTTGTGTCGAATCTTAAGCACATGCCAATACGGTAACTCAAAAAAATGTTTTTCTTTGTTCAATTAAGTTTCTCAGATGATTGTTTTCTTTTTCAATTGTTTGGATGTTTCCCGAAATACACATTTGGCAGACACTCCAATTGATCTAAAATCTCTTGCCCTGATAACTCACAAGGTTTTGGTTTTTTTTTTCAATCTTACCATTAAATAACTTACTTTGTTGCTAGCTGTGATCTTGTGGAAAGTAACAACGATGGCCTTTGTAGCTTATTTTGCTTCTTAATGGCTGTGATAATGCATCAAAATTACAAATGGGACATGCCTTGTAACCTTTTGTACTCCATCCAGATAAGTTACCATAAACAGGAAAATCATTTATGGTCCACATGTTTCTCCAACACAAACACCTCTTAAATTATTATCCATGAACATTCCCCTACCAACATCTTCCAACCCCACATCGTGTAAGAGATCATCATCCCTTTCACGTACAAATAATTTTTCACAGCCTCATCATCATGTCATTCTACATTCACGCAATTCCTACATGGACAACAAATTTTTCCATTTTGACTAGAACGTTCCATAACAAAATTGACAAAATATTTGACCCCATCAATGTATTTTGCATCCAACCTCTGCCTAATCGTCATTCAACTCTTGTCCATAACTGATGCCCTACAAAATCATATATTTATCAGTGTCATGTACTAAGCTCCATGCAAACTATGACGTCGACTCCATCCTATTTTGGTAGGTGGTTCTATCCCATTCAAAAATGCACATTCTATATAATATGAAGCATCTCTTACCGCTTCGTACATCTCCAATAGAAATCCAGTAGCATCTCCATATAGTTCTCCAAGTACAGAATATAGACTAGGTGTCGTTGCTACACCTGTCTAGTATGTACATAGAGAACAATGAGATATGCCAAACAGAATATCTAAGAGATGTAACAAATTAATTGAAGAGATATTACCTACAATATAGACTTGTGCATTCTCAAACTATCCGAAATTGGACAATTCAAGAAATCTCCACCGACAAAGAATACTCGATGTCTGATGTGGATTCTTGATCGGGTACTAAGGTTTCATGCATGCATAGAATAGAAATTTTAATTTATATTAAGGTTTCAATAAATCATCGAAATGCATAACTCGTCCATTCCCAGAAATAAAACAAAGCATCAAAGAAACTAGACATAAAGGAATATTTTCTAATTGAAAATTATGGTATTTTTGACCGAAAATTAGGGATGTTCTTCAAAGAGAGAATATTGTGGTTAGTTATTGTAAATTAGGGATTTTCTTCAAAGAGAGACATATATCTAGATTCAATTTTAAGCTTAAAAATTTTTAGAATCAATAACATCCCAACAATATTGTAAATTGTTAGTGAAGTAATCATAAGCACTGAAAATGGCATAACTCAAAATGAAATCATTTCTGATTATTCAATCAGTTACAGTTCTCTAATGAACTAATTTATTGGGTCGCACTAATATAACTCAACTCAACTCAGCATAGATTATCATTACCATGACTTTAACATCAAATACTCAATAAACCTAATATTTTTGGATAATTACATATTAATGTGTTATAATAATATTTTTTAAAGAAATTTGATGTAGTTAAGAAAAGATGATTAAAAAATTAATTTAAAGCAGTTTAAAAAAATGGAGGGAGTAATTACAAAGAACACATGAAATAATTTAATTGGAATGAGCATGAAATATGTACCATGAAATACACACACACACATACATATATATATATATATTTCCTATTAGCACAACCAGCATTCTCTTGGTCAATTAAGGACTACGGTTTAATGTCTTTCCTTAATTCAAAGATTGAGGCAAAATACCTGTTGGAAAGAAGTCAAAGGGACTGATTGCGTAATGGAAACCCAAAAATATCTGCAAACAAGAAAGAAAACTATGAATTGCTACAACAAATAAGGTTCATGAGGTGAATGTCTATATTTGAAACAGTAATGCCTTGAGAGTAGTCAGAGTACATGAATAGAGTAGTTTGTTACAGCCAAAATATGATACAGTGAAGATTACGTCCTCACAAAATTACTTAATTGAATATAGGCATTACTTGGTACATATTCATCTACAATTTGCTCTTGAGGGTTATGTAACTAGTTGGATTGGAACAACTCTATGAGCTAATCATGTTACAAGCATAAATACATTCATCATGAATAGATCAAGTGACTAATAATAGTACAGTAGGTCAAATAGTGTAAACAGCAGTCAGAAAACCATCCCCACCCCTAGAATATACATATATATGTGTATGTATGTATGTAAAATCTCAATACTAATCCGGCAAGGGGTGAACANAAATACATTCATCATGAATAGATCAAGTGACTAATAATAGTACAGTAGGTCAAATAGTGTAAACAGCAGTCAGAAAACCATCCCCACCCCTAGAATATACATATATATGTGTATGTATGTATGTAAAATCTCAATACTAATCCGACAAGTGGTGAATANGACTAATAATAGTACAGTAGGTCAAATACTGTAAACAGCAGTCAGAAAACCATCCCCACCCCTAGAATATACATATATATGTGTATGTATGTATGTAAAATCTCAATACTAATCCGGCAAGGGGTGAACACTAATCCAGTAAAACCCCACCCATGTTGCCACTAGTTTTCTCGTATTTCCCTGTTGACTCCCAAGGCTTGAAGACAACCCAATTGATATCTCTCTCAGAACCCACCAGGTTTGGAAATCTTATCTTCAGCCAGTAAACAAGTAGAACTATCATACAATGCATAGAGTACTCTAGGAAAAAAATGTTCATCCAAACGCAAATAAGAATTTAGAAATTCCAAATGCCTGAATCTCACGGATTCCAAGAAACTCAAAATTCAAAACACACTACAAATAATGGAAGTGAATCACTAAATCACACCATAACTGATCAGTCCAAAAAGCATAGGAAATAAAATCACCTTGATTCACAACATATTACATATTATCATTACCTCAGCAATGGGATCTTTCAAAGCCTTTTTGGTGACCCTAAACCTAATCCCCAACTTCTCAAATTACCTCGAGCTCCGAAAATCCTCATCCAATTTCTCAATCCTCTCCACCAAATTATCCGTAGAACCACCCGACCTCAAAAAACCCAAAGAAAGTCTCCTCCACTGCCTTATCCTAATCACAGCCCCAATCAAACGATCTGGTACGAGAGGGAGGGCAGGAAACACTCTAGTTCGCAGGGGAGGGGAAAAGAGAGAATAGCGAGGAAGAGAGAGAGAGAGAGAGAGAGAGAGTATTGTGTGTGTCGATTGAAATAAACAAAGAGGGAGAGATGGGGAAAGTGAGGAGGGAAAAAGGGTTGGGTAATGGATGTCGATTTCGATAGGTAGGATTTTTTTTTTTAAAAGTGCCAAAAATGACATTGCTTTGATTTTTTAAAAAATTATATTTTGCGACAAAATAAAAACGTCGCACTAAATTTTGAAAATATTTTTTGTGACGTAAATAATAAAACGTTGCAATTTAATATTTTTATTTTATTTTAAATTTAAATATGGTTGTAATTTATATTCTGCGACGAAAATAAAAGCGTCGTAATAAATTTCGAAAATATTTTTTGTGACGTAAATAATAAAACGTTGCAATTTAATATTTTTATTTTATTTTAACTTTAAATATGGTTGTAATTTATATTCTGCGACGAAAATAAAAGCGTCGTAATAAATTTCAAAAATATTTTTTGTGACGTAAATAATAAAACGTCGCAATTTATTATTTTTATTTTATTTTAACTTTAAATATGGTTGTAATTTATATTCCGCGATGAAAATAAAAACGTCATAATAAATTTCGAAAATATTTTTTGTGACGTAAATAATAAAATGTAGCAATTTAATATTTTTATTTTATTTTTAACTTTAAATGTGATTGTAATTTATTTTCAGCGACAAAAATAAAAACGTTGAAATAAATTTCGAAAATATTTTTTGTGACGTAAATAATAAAACATTGCAATTTAATATTTTTATTTTATTTTAACTTTAAATGTGGTTGTAATTTATATTCTGTGATTAAAATAAAAACGTTACTAATTAATTTTTTATTTTATTTTATTTTAATTTTTGATTATTTATTTTTGCAACAAAAAAAAATTGTTGTAAAAGATATTTTCATTTCCAGCCATCGCTCGCGCCAAATAAAAAAGGAGGGACTCACAATTTTTTGCGACAAAATTAAAAAATTTCGCAAAAAAATTTACCGTAATAATTATTTGTAACAAATTTATCAAATCCTCGCAAATAGTATTATTTTGCGACGTTTTCAAATTCATCGCAAAAAATAACGTCGCAAAAATGATTTTGTTGTAGTGCGATTTACGAGTCATTATTTTTAATACCTAAAATGGGTATTAAATATCAATTATATGATTTAATACATATTACTCATTTTGGTTGTGCCACCTTGTCAGTTACCAACTATATCATAATATAAACATTAAATCAAAATAATGATGTTGCACAAACAATTATTTTAATATCATAAGATACTGGATATTAAAATCAATTATATGATTTGATATCTATGAATCATTCTAGTTGGATCACTATAGTTACTATCAAACTGTATCGTNAACTATATCATAATATAAACATTAAATCAAAATAATGATGTTGCACAAACAATTATTTTAATATCATAAGATACTGGATATTAAAATCAATTATATGATTTGATATCTATGAATCATTCTAGTTGAATCACTGTAGTTACTACCAAACTGTATCATNAATAATGATGTTGCACAAACAATTATTTTAATATCATAAGATACTGGATATTAAAATCAATTATATGATTTGATATCTATGAATCATTCTAGTTGGATCACTATAGTTACTATCAAACTGTATCGTAATATAAATCTCAAATAAAAAAGATGACATTGTATAAACTATTATTTTAATATCTCAATAATGGATATTAAATATCAGTAATATGATTTAATATCTATATGTCATTCTAGTTGAGCCACTTTGGTGTCTACCAAACTATAGCCTAATATAGATAACAAATCAAAATCAAGGCTTTGTATAAATTATCAGATCGATGATAGCTAATTACTAATAATTGATCATTATGAGAGNTAAATATCAGTAATATGATTTAATATCTATATGTCATTCTAGTTGAGCCACTTTGGTGTCTACCAAACTATAGCCTAATATAGATAACAAATCAAAATCAAGACTTTGTATAAATTATCAGATCGATGACAGCTAATTACTAATAATTGATCATTATGAGAGACAAGATTATTCATGAGACTAAATAGAAATAAATAGCCTAAATCACATTCTTGAGTATTGCATAGGATAACATCAATCTAACCAATATATCTTTGGCATTTGACATTATGGATAATAATAGTCATGCTAAAAATATTATAAATACCAATTTCTATTCAATCGTGCTAAGTCACTAGTAGATGATTTAAATTGAAATTTATTACTATCACGTCATTAGTACATATGTGAACTCTCAAACTATGTCATGTGGCCACAAATACTTTTATAACGACCACAATGACTACACGAAAAGAGAGTGATTAATGGGCATAGCAATATGCATGAAATTGCATGTTGATTAAGTCTTTTATGATGCTGCACCATTGACAGTTATGGCAAAGACCAGTTTATTCAATTCAAGAATTGAATGGCACATAATACAATGAAAATATAGAACTTTCATGATCCACAATAAATATAGGCAATAGTAATCATACTACTGTAAAGCAAGAATTGCAAAGCCATTCATGTTCACGATATGGACCAATTTGAAACGCATTATGAGATTCATCTTTGCTCCGATAACAACACCAACCATTTAGTTACGAAATCTAAGAAGTTGAGTAATTATAATAATAATTATTATTATTTTTAAAGAAAAATCATGAGNTTGCTCCGATAACAACACCAACCATTTAGTTACGAAATCTAAGAAGTTGAGTAATAATAATAATAATTATTATTATTTTTAAAGAAAAATCGTGAGAGTTCTTAACTCAGGTTCTGATACCACAAGTAAACTTTGTTTGATCAAATAAATCAAACAAACCTTAATTTTTTTTTGAAACAATCAAACCCTAATTTCGATGTCTAGAACAATCATGATTTTTATATACTCATAATATTCATAATGTAGAATTAAAAACATCATAATCAACATAACTAGAGCCATTATTGCAAATCTTAAATTACTTGATCTAGAATTGAAGCCCGGAAATTAGTTTCTCTCTTCTGACCTTTATTCTTAGGATACACAACTCGATGAGACATGTGTATATTTATAGGTAGAGAGAGGACCAATTTTTTAGTTCAACATAAACTCCACTTCCCATCAAAATAGGATATCAAAAAACCACTTTTCTCATTGACCAATTAGAAACTATTAGTCATACCGATTGGATTAAAATTAGTAATTTTATTATTATCTAACCCAAATTAATTATCTTATAATACTTAGTAAAATGACATGTGCCAAATCATATGGGTCACATTATTTCTTACAAGATATATATGGTTTAGGTGACAATATCGTTGCAAATTAATCCAGTTTAATCTTTAACCAACTTGATAAAGTCATCTAGGTTTTTTCCTCCAGTGATAGAAAATGATGGCATTTGCCTTGATAATCCCAAGTTTCCCAGTACACTATCTCGCGACGTGATAAGCAATTAGAGAAATGTNCAATGATGGCATTTGCCTTGATAATCCCAAGTTTCCCAGTACACTATCTCGCGACGTGATAAACATTAGAGAAATGTTATCGAAATTTAATTTGCTTACCTAATTTATTATAGTTATTGAATTGATCATCAGTCTTATCAAATATTAAAATTTGATATTAATATAACGGTTACAATGAATTAACATCATTAGGTCAACAAATTATGTCAGATATTTAAATCTAAATAACATTATTCTAAACATTAATATTGATTGAAGTCGCAACTTTGGCATTGAATGAATAATGCTAAATTGANTCAGATATTTAAATCTAAATAACATTATTCTAAACATTAATATTGATTGAAGTCGCAACTTTGGCATTGAATGAATAATGCTAAATTGACAAAAAATGTGACCAAGATGATATGCCACTCATATGGTACTAATATGACAATGATTTTATTTATACTTTATTCATTTAAAACTGGCAACGCCGGATACAATGCACAGTATTTTCAATCTCTTACTATCTCTTGTCAATGCCACCTCGACCCTCGATTGCCATCTCTAATCGCACCCCCACCCTCTATTGCCACCTCTCATCACAATCCCACTCCAACCCTTGTATTTTTTAAGGTGAATGAAACGTTATCTTCACATGCAGCTTGCCCATTTTTCTCAAATCATTATCGTTTTTTTGCAGTCTAACTGTATATTTTACCATAGTCTAACCCAGAGCCAGGCTCATCAGTTTACTACTGCTACAACAATGGCAAGGCTTAGCGTCGGTGGCTCTGACTTTGTCCTCCACATTAATGGGGATTAAATCCCCTCGAGACTGAAAAAAATGCAGAACAATAGCCATGGCCAGTTTTGGTTCAAAATTTTGGTGCAATATATAAGAGTTGTCAAAAAGATTTTAATATATGTGCAGATTAATACCATGCATTCATGGTTGTAGCCATCCATGCAGCATGTAATAAGACAGATGATGGGCCATCCAGTATTGCATGGTGTGACTATGTGTCGGTAGGGGTTGACCATTCTAAATCTACAATGAGTTATACAAGTCCAAGTCTCTTTTTTGACTTATAAATTACTCTTTCTCTCTCTCTGTCATTTAATGTTCCCGCCACTTCCCCAACGGTTCTAACGCGTCACATAACCATGCAAATTGTACACCATTAATGGCTACGTAGTGGACTTGTGTAAAATCCTCATAGTGGCTGAACTCTATATAATTAGAAGGTTTTGAGTGAAGAAGAGAGCAAGTTAAGTACTGAGCTGAGAACCATTTATAGTTTAGCTAGCTAGTCATGGGTTTCTCTCAGAAATGGGTGTGTGTGTTTCTTCTTCTCTTGAGCCTTGTCTTCCACTTGAGTGCTATCACTCTTGGAGATGACAAGGTTGAGAAAGCTAGATGGGGTGATGATGATTGTGGTCGCTTTGGTCGAAGAGGCTGCGGTGGTGGTCGTTTTGGGGGTGGTAGGGGTGGTGGTGGAGGGTTTGGTGGAGGTGGAGGTGGAGGTAGAGGGGGTGGAGGTGGAGGTGGTTTAGGAGGTGGAGGAGGTGTTGGGGGAGGAGCTGGAGGTGGTGTAGGAGGAGGAGGAGGGCTTGGGGGTGGTGGAGGTGGAGGAGTTGGGGGTGGTTCGGGTCATGGTGGAGGATTTGGAGCAGGAGGAGGCGTCGGTGGTGGTGCAGGAGGAGGTGTAGGAGGGGGTGGTGGCTTTGGTGGTGGTGGTGGAGGTGGTGTTGGAGGAGGATCAGGTCATGGTGGTGGGTTTGGAGCTGGGGGAGGTGTAGGTGGGGGTCCAGGAGGAGGCATTGGTGCAGGAGGTGGTGGAGGCGGAGGTGGAGGAGGTGGTGGTGGTGGAGGTGTTGGGGGTGGTTCAGGTCATGGGGGAGGCTTTGGAGCCGGAGGTGGTGTAGGAGGAGGTGGTGCAGGCGGTGTAGGAGGAGGTGGCGGAGGAGGAGGCGGTGGAGGTGGTGGCGGCATTGGAGGTGGCCATGGTGGTGGGTTCGGTGCAGGTGGTGGTGTAGGAGGTGGAGCTGGTGGTGGTGTTGGAGGTGGAGGAGGATTAGGAGGAGGTGGTGGCGGAGGTGTAGGTGGCGGCTCAGGTCATGGTGGTGGGTTTGGCGCAGGTGGAGGTGTTGGAGGTGGTGCTGGTGGGGGTGTAGGAAGAGGAGGTGGTGGAGGAGTTGGAATTGGCATTGGCATTGGCATAGGAGTAGGAGCAGGAGCTGGTTCTGGTAGTGGCTCCGGCTCTGGCAGCGGCGGTGGTGGCGGTGGACGGTAGTGCTTATGTCTTTGAATTGGTCCTTTGCCTACATGATCGAGTATGTGGTCATGTAATTGTAATTCTTCGTGGAAGTTGTTATTGTCAGTTTTTCAATTTACTATTACTACTACAAAGTTGTGTTCCCTAATAATAATCAGAGGGCGTGTTTGCTATTTATAAAAATTCATCATTTTTCTATCATCTTCTTCGTTCTATTCCAAAGATCAATGGTGCATAGTGACAAATATCTGTGTTGTTGTCAAATCCAATTAAGGAAAAATACAAAATGCAGAACATAGAATGATATGATGTGATCTACATCTACCAACATTTTTTTGTTACAAGGTATCTACAACTTCCATCAACCTATTCTTCGTTGGCTTTTGCTAGTCTGTTTGTCGACGCAAAGAGACGATTTGCGTCAGTAAGGGGAGCGGGGCAACAAAGGTGCAACACAAAAAGTTAGCATCGGGGCATATTGTAAGATTTAGGGCTTGAGAGATGGAAGAAAACAGATGGAGGAGGCAAGGGATGAGAGAGAATAGGGGAAATGTGAAATGACCAAAACAACATCATTTTGAATTCACTAAATTTTTTATAAAGAAAAAATCTTGTCCATAAAAATTTAAAATTTTATACATGTCACTTATCTAGCACTGTGTTGAGAGAAATTAAAAAGAAAGAATAATGAAGGGGATCCGAATATGAGACCACTATAAACCTAGTTTGTTACCGGTACTCAAGTATGGTTCAAATTTTCGGACCTTGTCACGGGTCATGGATTGATGTCAATTGATTTGATGACAACAACTTAGACGATTAGGAGTTGACTTAAAGACATCTCACACGAGTGCGAATGAGTCTCTTAAAACTCATATTTTATCAAAAAGATGAAGTAATGTCGGAAGAAAAGGTGATGATGTACAAATTAGTCTGATGTACCACCGGTCAAGTGAGTAGCAATTAATGTAGTAATTGAATAAAGAGATAATAACTTAAGTAAGACAAAGATTTGGAGTGACTCGCTCAACATGACATACGTCTACTATAAAGAGCTATAGTCTAGGTATTTTATTACTTTAAGTAATGTAGGGAGAACAATGAGATACAAGCTATATGAGATAGGGATGAGAGTAATAGCAATGTGTGCAATTGAGTGTGATGCTCCCTAAGTTTCAACGGATGAGGCATTTACGATCCTCTCCATAAGATCCGATTAAAGGATGACGTGATAATTAACTCTTTTCAAGGCGGTGTGGTTGAGACTCTTGGATGACCCTGCTTACTCCCTTGGCGATGTAGCTCCTCGAACCTTGATTAACTTGACCGGACGTGAATCCTTTTCGGCTAGACTTACTAGATCTCTTTAATTTGGGCTCTTAATTTAAACTAGACTCATAACATGGGTTGAGCCCTTGGGTTTAACCCATCAAAAGGTGCTCACTTGGCCTAGGTGTATCAATATCAGCTGAAATCTATTGTCATTTTCTATTTTTCTTTTTGTCCAACATTTCAAACGAATCATTTGGTATGATTGAGTGAATCTGTGAGTGACGCTGTAATTGACATGTCTAAATGTCCAATGAATTGAGAATCGATTATGCGAGCTTGAATCATGTATCCACAGGGAGGGGAGGAATAAATATTGGGATCGTTAGTGTAACATCCCATGGACTGATTGATCTATAAAATGGTTTGTATATATTTAAGGTTTAAGAGAAGTAGAATGAATTCCAAACCTTCCATTGGGAAAACTTTCTACTGCTAGTAACACCTATAAACTTGGAAGACATCTTTTTTAAAAAAAAAAAAAATTGGAAAACAATTGTCGATATCTTCAGCTGCATTGTTGAACTTTTAATGGAAATGGATAAACTCAAAGAGATCAGTCTCTTTGGAAAGTCACTGCAGATATGATAATTTAAACAAGAAAGTAGATGCATATGGTCCATCATTGTGGCCTACATACTTTATGAATGAGTTCAACTTTTATATCTTCCAACTATTTAAGGACGTATCATTATGGGGCTTATTGAATTCTCATCTACCAGTGAACAGTTTGTCTTTGGATATTGTACAAGGTGTAATAAACTATCCCATTCTTCCCACTGACACCACCTATTATGCCTCGTAATCGAGTCAAGTTTTTCAAATTCAATTTATTTTGATCTCAGTTTAGACTCGACTCATTTTTTTTAAATACATCGAACTTAAGTAATTTTTTATATTCATTTAAAAAAACAAGCCAAAATAGCTCGGCTCGAGTTCACAAGACTTAGCTCAGTAATGCGTAAAATAATCAAACTATTCAAACTCGATTTGTTTTCAACTTGGTTCATGCATGAACCGTTTTCTAAACAAATTGAGTTTGAACATTTTTTTGTGTTCGTTTAAAAAATTAAGCTCGACTGACTAGGCTCGAGCTTATAAAACTCAGCTCAATTATCAGCTCTACTTACAGCTGTGTGAATATTTCAATTGTGTATACAACTTAAATTAGAATATTGGGAACAACCACGGTACCTCTTTTGATACAATATTGGAATTTTTATACCTTTTCAACGCCAAGTTATAACATTTTGATGGTTTAATTAGTTACAAACGGTGATTTGTTCAATATGTCATTCATTTTGGGGCACGTGGCTAGCACATATAGAGAAACGATTAAAAAATATAGACAATATCATGCGTGAGAACCACTTAAAAACAATTTAAATACATTAGAGACTAATGCGGTATTGTTACTGATGATACTCAGAATGATTCTCGAGCAGGAGTTCGGGAACGGAGGTCAAACATGGAGGTCAGGTATGCTGAGCTCAGAAAGTCAGAGCTATGCAGAGCTCAAAAAATCAGAGCTAGAGTTCTCCTCAAACGAGATAATAAGCTGAAGCAATGAGGAAGCAATTAGATACTACAAAGAACTCTACAGGCAATTTGAAGTAACACTCAAGGCACAAAATCCTCAATCAACCAAGATACTCTTCTAAGATCAAGGAGAATTCCTCAGATAGATGGCAAGAATCACGAATCAGATCTCAAAAATTAAGGGTCACCCCTATAAATACCATGTAACGCCCCCATCAGAAGGGGGAACCGAATGACCAAAAACCTATTCTGTAAATCTTTGGTGTGATCAATAAAGAAAAAGGAGTCATAGCCTCCATTGAAGAGTGGATTAGTTGAGCTCCCTAGTCGACGAACCACTATATTTCCTCTGTGTTAATCTTTCAATTCTCGGAGAACCTTAAGCACCATTCCCTGGAGCCAAGTGGTTCAGACGTTAATAATCAAAATATTGTTTATCCCATTGACTCATTACCACAAAACTGTTTCGTCATTGATTTGCACCATCAGTTTGGCTCCGCTGTGGGAACGACTGTTCCTGTTATAAATAAACTGATCTTTTAGTGACTGATGGTATCAACACGAAAATGAGCCGAAGTCAGACAAATTCACCACGGATGCAAGATCAACAAAAAGCTACTAATAGCAGACAACCTGAGAACGTCCAAGAGACCAATGCACCCGTGGGGGGGTCTCCCCATAAATAACGAGATGGAGGTCATTCGCTTCGTCAATCAATGCTTGCTGAAACAAAACGAAAAACTCTTAAAACTCTTACAACGCCCACAGAAGGGGCAACATGCTAAAGAAGGCCAGAACAACTCATCACCTAGGGAGCAACCACACCTCAACCCCCTTAGAGAAGTCAACGAAGAAGGGAAAAACAGTCAAACCATGGGGCCAGAACCTCGCATACCCTCCCAGGAATGGACACAACGAAGAAGTACAAAGTCAGAATGACGGGGGCGAGAGGAACGATTTTTTCCCCTATCAACAGGAAAGAAGAGAACGCTACTGAGAGCAGCGCTTCCAGGGTATCCAGCAAGAACTCAGCCACATGAAAGAAGCCGTGAGAGGCAAGACTCCAATTACGATGGATGTCTTAGTATAACAAAACTGAATCTCCGTTCACCACTAGTGTGCTGCATTTTTCCCTCCCTCTGAAATTTAGAGTACTGCAGATAGAGGCTTTTGATGGAATAAAAGATCTCATAGATCACCTCAACACTTACAAGAACCAGATGGAGTTGCATAGATATCAGAATCTAGTGCGCTGCAGAGCCTTTGCCATTACGCTGAAAGGCTCAGCCCTGGCGTGGTTCAATAGGCTCTCCCCTACCTCAATTTCCTCATTTAAGGAGTTATCCATATCCTTTGTATCTCACTTCATAGGAGCTCGAACATACAAAAAGCTGAGTTACCACCCGTTGAATGTGAAGCAGGGACCCCAAGAGAACCTCAGATCCTATATTCAGAGGTTCAACTCTGAATCACTAAAAATGGATGTCCCAGAAGAGAAATTTGTCATTACTACATTCATAGCTGGTTTAGGTGTACAATCTAAAGACCTGATGTTCTCTATTTCAAAAAATCTCCAGGCCAGCATGACCGAAGTACTAGCCAAGGCAGAAAAGTATATAAACGGCAAAAAAGCTCTCCTCTCAAAAGTGGGGAGCTCATCCATGCAAAAAGACAAAGGAAAAGAAGAGAAAAAGAGGGACTAAAATCCCAGAAGAGAAAAAGGACGAGATAAGTCCCCAAGGAGAGACAGAGATCGATCCCCCAAACGAAGAGGAGACGTCAGAAATCGCTTAGGACCACCTCATTCAGAGTTGCAGCCGAGGTAAGCATCACGGCAGGTCCCTCCACTCACCACAACAATATCGTGAATCTTGTATGAGGTACAAAACAAAATATTCTTGAGATGACTACCCCAGATGAAAGCAGACTTAATGAAATTTTTACCCCACTCCTAGAATGTATAACATCTTAGAAAATTTTTTTCAGTAAGTTTGTCCTGTAATATGATTATTAATAAAACAGTAAGTTTGTGGTTCATTCACTCTTACGAAGAGCCCGGGAGCTCACGACGAACTCGTTAGTTCATAAAAAGAACCCTGGAGTTCATGACAAACTCATTAGTTTGTAATAAGAGCCCTAAAGCTCACAACGAACTCATTAGTTCGTAATAAGAGCCTTAGAGCTCATGATGAATTCGCTAGTTCATAAAAAGAACCCTAAAGCTCACGACGAACTCATTAGTTCGTAATAAGAGTCCTGAAGCTCACGACAAACTTATTAGTTCGTAATAAGAGCACTAGAGCTCACGACGAACTCATTAGTCCGTAATAAAAGCCTTAGAGCTCATGATGAACTCATTAGTTCATAAAAAGAGTTCTAGAGCTTACGATGAACTCCTAAGTTCATGTAAACGAGCTCAATAGATCACGATGAACTCTTAAGTTCATGAAAACGAGCTCAAAAGCTCACGATAAACTCTTAAGTCCATAAAAATGAGTTTAATAGCTTGCGATGAACTCCTAAATTCATGAAAACGAGCTCAATAGCTCACGATGAACTCCTAAGTTCATGAGAACGAGCTCAGTAGCTCACAATAAACTTCTAAGTTCATAAAAATGAGCTTAGTAGCTCTCGATGAACTCCTAAGTTCATCACAATGAGCTCGACCACCTACGGTGGGGAGTTTAAAAAGAAAAACTCTTTCAGAAGAAGTTGCAGAACCATGAGGTCTACAAGTCCAACATCCNCTCGACCACCTACGGTGGAGAGTTTAAGAAGAAAAACTCTTTCAAAAGAAGTTGCAGAACCATGAGGTCTACAAGTCCAACATCTTGAAAAACCCAGACAGTTCTCAAGTCCAGAATTGAACTCAACAGCCTTATTCCCACTAAAGATAAAGCTGTGTCAGACACCCCCAAGCCTTCAAGAATAAGATCGCTTTAAGCTCCATGCCTCTCAGTTCACCACAACCTAAACTCGACTGCATAAACCTACAGAATCGCCAAAGCTAGCATAAAATGCAGGGAGCAGCTGGTTATGAGATTTACCACTTACTCTCATCCAATAAGCTCAAGTATGAAACTCTCAATGCATTCTTGCTTCAGGAAAAGCTCAACACTCCTTAAAACAAGGAGGACAAGGGAATACTAAAGTAAAAACGCACAGCTAGAGCACATTTGAAATCGCTGATTGGGAAGCCATTACTGTTATATTATAAGTCCAGCCCTTGCCCAAGCCAGCTCGGCTAAGAGCTGGGAGACAATTGATGATACTCAGAATGATTTCCGAGCAGGAGCTCGGGAACGGAGGTCAAACATGGAGATCAGGTATGCTGAGTTTAGAAAGTCAGAGCTATGCAGAGCTCCCCTCAAGTGAGATAATAAGCTGAAGTAATGAGGAAGCAATTGGATACTACAAAAAACTCTACAAGCGGTTTGAAGTAACACTCAAGGCACAAAATCTTCAATCAACCAAGATACTCTCCTAAGGTCAAGGAGAATTCCTTGGATAGATGGCGAGGATCGCGGATCAGATCTCATAGATTAAGGGTCACCCTATAAATACCATGTAACGCACCCATCAGAAGGGGGGACCGAATGACCAAAAACCTATTCTGTAAACCTTTGGTATGATCAATAAAGAAAAATGAGTCATAGCCTCCATTGCAAAGAGAATTAGTTAAGCTCCCTAGTCGGTGAACCACCATATTTCCTCTGTGTTAATCCTTCAATTCTCAGAGAACCTTAAGCACCATTCCCTGGAATCGAGTGGCTCAGACGTTNCAAAGAGAATTAGTTAAGCTCCCTAGTCGGTGAACCACCATATTTCCTCTGTGTTAATCCTTCAATTCTCAGAGAACCTTAAGCACCATTCCCTGGAATCGAGTGGCTCAGACGTTAATAATCAAAATATTGTTTATCCCATTGACTCATTACCACAAAATTGTTTTGCCATTGATTTGCACCATCAATTATAATGTTGGAAAACAAAAATGAAAGAGAGAGATACTTTGGGTATCGTTGCCACAATTTTTAGATCAAGTAGATAATGATTTGTCTAATACACCCTTCATTTGAGAGCACGGGGTAGCACAGGCAAAAAATGTTAAAAATTTAAGCAGCGTATGCGAACCACTTAAAAACGTATGTAATACATCATAGGTTTATGTGATACAATTATAATATAAGGGATAAAATGACATGGAGTGCAAACTTCGGGAACTACCTCTGCAATTAACTCTTAGTTTTAACGGATTTATGTTATATTTAATCGAGTTTAGTTTGATTAATTATTTATAATTAAATCTAAGAATAATATTAAATAGATTTGAAATTTAAATTTAATAATCTCACCTATTGAATAGATAATGAATCGCTAATAAATACTAGAATTCACAATAAAATTAATAATTATAATTATTAAATTTAATTTTTAAGTCTACGTATTAACTCTACGTAACATTGCTTTTACTCTAATGGACGTACATGTTTATCGTTTAAATAGTATGTCGGCCGAACATGCTCTCTTTTTTTCGTGAACTGGCTATTCCTGCACTTTTTCAGGATAGTGTAAACCTGCATCCAAACATAACGAATTCGGCAGATTATCAAGCAGATCGTCCGTGATTCAAAAATCAAAACTGACCCCTCCCCACCACCCNCATCCAAACATAACGAATTCGGCAGATTATCAAGCAGATCGTCCGTGATTCAAAAATCAAAACTGACCCCTCCCCACCACCCACTCACTCTGTCTCTCGCTCTCGGTTTTAGGGTTTTAGTGCGGAGAAGATGATACAGCTTCTGTTCATGGTGATGTTCGCCGAAATGGCGCTGATTCTGATCCTACTGTTCAAGACACCGCTGAGAAAGCTCGAAATCATGGCCTTGGATCGCTTGAAAAGAGGAAGAGCCCCGCTTGTAATGAAGTCCGTCGCTGCAACCGTCTTTGTCATCATGGTATACACCGTCTACACCATCAGGGACATCCACAGCCGTCCGTTAGAAGCTATAACTCCCACCGATCAGGTCCTCATGGCCAACCACATGCTAGAAGCCTCTCTAATGGGTAATAAACTTTTTCATTTTGGTTTACGTTTNAACCACATGCTAGAAGCCTCTCTAATGGGTAATAAACTTTTTCATTTTGGTTTACGTTTATTTTCATCAGAAAATATGCATTTTGATTTATTAGACTTGACTGATTGAATTATGCTAGCTACATGAAGTTGGTTTATGATAATTTGGTATGATTTTCGTCGAGTGCTTATTGTTTGGAAAGTGGTATGTGATGAATTGATTTAAATGTAAATTATTTTAACCGAATAATTACCGGAATTTCATGAAGTAATAGTCTGAAATTTTTGTTTGTCATCAAAGTTGTTCTGTTATTGTGGACTATGATCAAAATGAGGTTAAATGTTTTCTATGTGCAGAAATATTTATATATATACTACATTAATATGTATGCATAGGTCTGTTAGTGTATATAAATTAGTAGTTTACATGTTTGGAATATTGACATTTTGGAGTAGGTTCATTTGTAGATGTATGTCAGAATACTTTGGTTCGAGTATTCACTTATAAATTAAGGTTATACTCATCTTAGTGGACTAGTTTTTAATCACTCAAAATTTGAGGCAACTCTCATAGGATTAATTATGATTTCTGGAAATCTAGAGGGAAAGATTAATCCCTAAATTTGAAACA
>CAUOFW020000936.1:55650-99754 GCA_963454935.2 Ilex paraguariensis
CCCCCCCCCCCCCCCCCCCCCCCGGGCGGGGGCCCAACCAAGTAGAGATACTTGAAAGTGCAAACAATGTGGTGCATCAAGGTACAACAAATTGCCTAACAGCCATTCATTAAAATGCTCTCACCTTCAACAATATATTAGCCATGTACCAAAAAGTCTACAACAAATTGTCAAAGTGAACTCCAATATACGATAACCAAAACGTCGAAAGAACAATGAAGCACAAGTATCGGTTTAATGTCCATATAGATGCTAATTATGATTACCTGTTTAGGGGGGAGGTTAAATACTTTACCACCAATGGTAAAGGAAACACTGGGCATTGAAGACAGATTGCTACAGTCAACAGCTGATTCTCCATTTGGACTAGGCAGTCGTTCACAGAGCTGCAGTCAAACTCAAGGGTTGAGCCCACAGCAAATCAACTTTTTTGAGAAAAATAAGATGCAGAAGCTATACTCCACCTGATTGACATAGTCCAAGATTTTTTCTTCTGTCTCATTTCGCTTAAGTCGATTTTGCATCCACACAACTGCCATTTGACAAGCGGTACACATCTGGTCATGCAGAGCACCAGAAGGCTTATCACTGCCCTTGTCCACCACGCTCTCTATAATCATACTGTACACAGATCATCGGAATTTATTAGTGGCTCAAATTTATATTGCTGACAAACTCACAATAAAAAAGAAACAACATTTGATGAAATAATCACTGCAAAAACAGTTGCTACCATTTTACCATTTTAGAACTTGTAAAACAAAAATAAGTTGTAGAAAAGGGCAAACTTGAGACTAATAACTTGTGATTGCAACAGCCCTTAATGGAGCACAATGGCAAAACATGATTCATGTAACCGACCCCAAAAATACTGAGAGAAGGGTTTGTTTAGTAGTGAGTAGTAACTAACTTACGATTGCAACAATTGAGGGTAATAATGATGAAGTTGTTTTTACAATAATAATATGAAGTGGATGTATAGTGATGCTTAAATTGTAATACTATTACTATTTTTTCATCTTTATAATGCAAATAAGACAAGAAGTTGAACCTGACCTAACATCTCGAGTACCATCATAAGAGCATAGACCAATTTGGGAGCATATCTTTTGGGCTTGTACCTGTGAAACACCACCATTTAAACCAGAAATCAGTCATATTGTGTGGTCAATCTAAAATAAAATGTGGCAGAAGTGATTAACCAGATAATAGCAGACGAATTTTTTCCCTTATAATCAATCACACAGAAATGTGGTAATTTGTCCCAAAAACAAGAAATAGTCAAAATAAAGAAGAAGAAATTGAAACCATATATGATAGTTTACCTCAGACAATAGAAGTTCCAAAATGTTTTTCCCATATTGGGTGACCACTGACTTGCATTCCTGGCTTATAACCCCTGAAGCTCCAATGGCATGATTAATTTGAGCAATCACAGTCTGAAAATATAATAATTGTTGAAAGGTATTAATCGCAGGTTGCGCATTTATGGAAGACAGATGATCACGGATTACCAGAAAAATGAGGATGTGCACAGAAAGACAGCTGATGCATGTACATAGAATATGCCAGAGCTGTTACTCTACCCCAACTGTTTAATGAAACAAAATATCCAAAGAATCCTCAAGAAAAAAACATATCAAACAAATACAGATGAGATATGACACAGTATAATCCTAAAAGTACAACAATAAGGCATATGCATAATGCCTTTACATTGTCCCTATCCACTTGGAAATATACCATATTACTCTGGTAAAAACGCACAAAAAGCTACAATAAGTAGGACAGTCCGCAATCACTAACCCCCTGGGAAATTGACACCACAACTAGGTGTCATAGGGAGCCTAAGTGAAGACCTGCATTACATGACCTCAGATGCAGGTGTAGGCAAACCATTAAGTGGCTTATGTGTTTTGGGGCTTAGTATTGGGGGTGTGACTGCATTGTGAATGCATCTGTTTTCTACTCGTGAACCTTGTTTTTATGGTAAGCAATAGTTGGAACCTTGAGTAAAAATGAGTAATTTGTGCTACACAGCCATTTTAGTAATGATTTCTTACTCTTAGAAAATAACCAGGTCAATTATCAAGTCAAAGCAAAGAGAGGAATGCGAAAGCCAGAGGGGCTTAAAAGCTCAATGCTGAACACTTTTTCTATTGATGGTAGCAGCTTATTCTTGTAGATATGATTTTTTGATGGTGTACATGGAAAATAGGTATTTAGCAAAGGTTCTTGCTTTCTGTAGTCTGACACTCCATTTGTCCAACAGAAGTTCACAATGTAGGTGGCCACCTAAACAGACATCTTTATAAGTCTAACAATTTTTTTAAGCGCTTGAAAAGACAATAAGCACTAATGTCACGTGACCCAGTTCCAGGATTTCGAAACATTTAGGGATAAATTCACAGCAAATTTCACTGAGCTTTGTTAAGTTTAGAGAATTAACACAATATTAGAGAGAAAACTGAGAGTGGTTAAAAACATAACTTAGCTCTCATACATCACTTGTATTTATAATTAACCTACAATAATAAGAATTACACATACACCCTCTTATTATTAACAATTTACACGTACTATTCTACTATTTTTAACACTCTCCCTCAAGCTAGACTATATATATCATATAATCCAAGCTTGGAACAAATAGCCGTAAGACGTGTACGGTTCAATGCTTTGGTAAACATATCTGCAAGCTGATCTTCAAATTTCACAAATGGAGTTGTAATTCTCCCAGCTACTATCTTGTCCCGAATAAAGTGACAA
Organism: Ilex paraguariensis; assembly: GCA_963454935.2. Classification (NCBI taxonomy): domain Eukaryota; kingdom Viridiplantae; phylum Streptophyta; class Magnoliopsida; order Aquifoliales; family Aquifoliaceae; genus Ilex; species Ilex paraguariensis. The sequence goes on from CAUOFW020000936.1 coordinate 58,420, forward strand.
TCAACCTCAATATGTTTGGTCCTCTCGTGAAACACAGAATTGGCAGCGATATGGATAGCTGTCTGGTTGTCACAGAACAACTGTAAAGGAAGTTGAACTGCAAACCCAATTTCTTGGATGAAGTGAAGTAGTCTAGTCAACTCACTCGTCGTATGTGTCATTACCCTATATTCAGCCNTGGTAAGCAATAGTTGGAACCTTGAGTAAAAATGAGTAATTTGTGCTACACAGCCATTTTAGTAATGATTTCTTACTCTTAGAAAATAACCAGGTCAATTATCAAGTCAAAGCAAAGAGAGGAATGCGAAAGCCAGAGGGGCTTAAAAGCTCAATTCTGAACACTTTTTCTATTGATGGTAGCAGCTTATTCTTGTAGATATGATTTTTTGATGGTGTACATGGAAAATAGGTATTTAGCAAAGGTTCTTGCTTTCTGTAGTCTGACACTCCATTTGTCCAACAGAAGTTCACAATGTAGGTGGCCACCTAAACAGACATCTTTATAAGTCTAACAATTTTTTTAAGCGCTTGAAAAGACAATAAGCACTAATGTCACGTGACCCAGTTCCAGGATTTCGAAACATTTAGGGATAAATTCACAGCAAATTTCACTGAGCTTTGTTAAGTTTAGAGAATTAACACAATATTAGAGATAAAACTGAGAGTGGTTAAAAACATAACTTAGCTCTCATACATCACTTGTATTTATAATTAACCTACAATAATAAGAATTACACATACACCCTCTTATTATTAACAATTTACACGTACTATTCTACTATTTTTAACACTCTCCCTCAAGCTAGACTATATATATCATATAATCCAAGCTTGGAACAAATAGCCGTAAGACGTGTACGGTTCAATGCTTTGGTNTTCTACTATTTTTAACACTCTCTCTCAAGCTAGACTATATATATCATATAATCTAAGCTTGGAACAAATAGCTGTAAGACGTGTACGGTTCAATGCTTTCGTAAACATATCTGCAAGCTGATCTTCAAATTTCACAAATGGAGTTGTAATTCTCCCCGCTACTATCTTGTCCCGAATAAAGTGACAATCAACCTCAATATATTTGGTTCTCTCGTGAAACACAGAATTGGCAGCGATATGGATAGCTGTCTGGTTGTCACAGAACAACTGTAAAGGAAGTTGAACTGCAAACCCAATTTCTTGGATGAAGTGAAGTAGTCTAGTCAACTCACTCGTCGTATGTGTCATTACCCTATATTCAGCCTCAGCACTGGATCTTGCTACCATGGGTTGTTTCTTACTTTCCACGAGACAACATTACCTCCTAAGAAAGTACAATAACCAATGTTTGATCTCCGATCAGAATGAGAGTCAGCCCAATCAACATCTAAGAAACCTTCCACTCTAAGATGTCCATTAGCTCGATATAACAGTTCAAGTCCAGGAGCTCATTTGAGATATCGCAGAATATGAGTAACTGTTTCCCAATGTGGTACTCTAGGACATCCCATTAACTGACTTACTATACTAACTGCATAGGAAATATCCGATCAAGTAATAGTGAGATAGTTAAGCTTCCCAACCAATTTGCGATATCGACCCGGATTCTCAAACAATGCACTATTATCCATCAATAATTTCTGATTCGGATCCATAGGAACATCAATCGGTCTACCACCCAGCAAACCTGCTTCCTCAAACATGTCAAGTACATATTTCCTCTGGGATAAACAAATACCTTGTTTAGATCGAACCACCTCAATATCCAAGAAATACTTGAGTTTTTTCAAATCCTTAGTATGAAATCGATCCTGTAAGAATATTTTTAACTTGGCAATCCCCTCAGAATCATTTCCAGTAATCACAATATCATCTACGTAGACCACCAATAGGACATATCCAGCATCTGTCTGTCTATGAAACACAGAATGATCTGTCTGAAATCAAAGAAGACCAAACTCTAAAACTGCATCTGAAAACTTACCAAACCATGCCCTTTGTGACTACTTCAAACCATACAAAGATTTCTTTAACCGACATGCACTCTTACCATACTCTCCCTGAGCAGTAAACCCAGGTGGCTACTCCATGTATACCTCTTCAACCAAGTTACCATATAGGAAGGCATTCTTGATGTCTAACTGAAACAAGGGTCAATCAAGATCAGCAGACAAAGAAATCAAGATACGAACAGAAGAAATTTTGACAACAGGAGAAAAAATCTTCTCATAATCAACACCATAAGTCTGAGTAAAGCCTTTTGCAACAAGTTGGGCTTTGAGACGCTCCACAGAATCATCTGGACGAAATTTAACAGTATACACCCAACGACAGCCAACAGTTCGTTTATCAAGGGGTAAAAGAATGAGATCCCAAGTCTCATTATGATGTAAAGCATCCATCTCCTCCTCCATAGCTTTCCACCAACCCGGATCAAATATTACATCCTGTAAATGCTTAGGAATAGATATAGCAGATAATTGGGAAGTAAAACTGGAGAAGACAGGAGACAAGGCATCATATGAAACAAAATGAGAAATGGGATGATGAGTAACACACGAACGAGTACCTTTACGAAGAGCAATAGGTAAAGAGTCTAAATTACCTGATGTATCAGGATCAGAAGGCGGCAAAGAAGATGGTACGTGCACCTCAGTCGATGGGCGAGGACGGCGAGAGTAGACACGGAGAGGTAAAATAGATGGTAACACAGTGGACAGCGGAATATCTGAAGATGAGGGAAGAGATGGTAGTACAAAAGATAACCCAAAGTTCAGATCCAAAGGCTAAGAAGGTGCTGAAAAATATGAAACAGATTCCTCAAACGTGACATCGGCACTAGTAAAGTATTATCGCAGAGAAAAACTGTAGCAACGGTACCCCTTCTGTGTGCAGGAATAACTAAGAAATTCACATTTGATAGCTCGAAAGTCAAGTTTATCAAACTCAGGACCTAAATTTTGAACATAACAGACACATCCAAAAACCTTAGGAGCTAGGAAAAATAAGGGTTTACCAGGAAAAAGGACAGAATATAGATTTTGCCCATTTAACACAGAGGATAGCATACGATTAAGAAGGTGACAAGCAGTAAGAATAGCATCACTCCAAAATTATCGAAAAATATTCATCTGGAACAACAGAGCACGGGTGACTTCCAACAAATGACGATTTTTGCGTTCAGCAACACCGTTCTGTGGAGATATGTAAGCACAAGAAGTCTGAAGAATAATGTTAGTTTTACTAAGATAAGCTGAAAAAGGATCAGATTCATTTTCCCGAGCATTATCAGAACATAAAATACGAATACGACAAGCATACTGAGTTTTTATTTCCTTACGAAAGGTCTCAAAAATAGAGAATAATTCAGACCGAGCTTTTATCAAAAACAACCAAGTCACACAAGAATAGTCATCCACAAACGGCACGAAATAAGGATATTTATTAGACGAAATATTTTTTATTGNTATCAAAAACAACCATGTCACACAAGAATAGTCATCCACAAACGGCACGAAATAAGGATATTTATTAGACGAAATATTTTTTATTGGACCCCATACATCAAAATGTACCAACTCAAATGGACTAGACACACGATTATTGACTCTAGACTGAAATGCCACACAACTAAGACTAGGGAACTTGGCGCTTCAGATTCTGAAGAGAGGGATGTCCAAGACGACAATGCCACTGAAAAGGAGACAGCGAGGTCTGTAAAGTCCGAGTAGGTGAATCAAAATCAAAGTAATATAGTCCACCATCTTCATGCCCTGTATCAATCTTCCTCTTCGTCTTGAGATCTTGAAAGACACAATAAGAGAGATAAAAAGTTACAGAACAATTGAGAGAACAGGTAATCTTGCTAATAGAGAGTAAACTAAAAAGAAATTGAGGAACAAATAATACGGAAGATATGGACATATCAGGACTCAAGTTAGTAGTCCCCAAATCTGAAACTTGAGAACAAGTATCATTAGCAAGAGTAATACTACGTGTGGAAGTAGCAGACTGATAAGTAAAAAAAATATCAAACACATCAGTCATGTGGTCAGAAGCACCAGAGTTTATGATCCAGGGACTGCGATTGGAAGACAATAAACAAGTGGAAGCATTATCTGACTAGGCAAAAATAGCAGTGGAGGGAGATAGGACAACCTGTTGCTGGGAACTGAACATACTCTTCTCGTGTAATAGTAATCAACCCCGTGTCTTGCTCGAGTTCCATAAGTGCAGCAAATAGAAAAGAGAAATCACTAGCTCACTGAATCGGACAAGAATTACCTACTGCACTGCTGAACCGAAGAAGAAAAGGTTGCTGGATCACCAAACTAGACTGGAAAATCTCACTGGAACACTGAACCGGATCAGTTAAGTCCACTGGACCGCTGAACCGGACCAGAAAAGGGTACTGGCCCACTAAACCGAAGAAGAAAAGGCAATTGAATCACTAAACCGGAGCAGAAAAGGGTACTGGACCGCTGAACCGGAGAAGAAAAGGCTACTGAATCACTGAACCGGGGTAGAAAAGCTAGTTGGATCACTGAACCAGGCCGGTTTGGCTTGCTGGATCACTGAACTGAGCCGGTTTGGCTTGCTGGAGCACTGAACCGGGCCAATTTTACTTGTTGGAGCACTAAACCCGAGTCAAAACTGTCTGAACCGGTCTAAATCGGTCTAAAACACAGATAGGGGGCTGAACCGAGACCAAACCAAGGTTGGGTCAGATCTAGGTTGACCCGAAGTGGGTCGGGGTTGGGCTTTGTCTTCTTCGTTGGTTAGGGTTCCAAAGAACCCTTTGCTGCAATTGCGCCTCACCACCAACGATGAACAACAAGCCACCACAATAGCCACACCACAGACGACGACAATCAATCACAACACAGTGAACAACGACGAAATTCGACAACACAACGAATTTCGACAACACCACCATAGACCACCAACGAATTTCGACAACACCACAACAGACCACCATCGACAACACCACCACACACAGTGAACGACGAACACAGTACCACACCACCACCAACAACGGCAAACAGCAACAATGACAAACTGTACACAGAGCTACAACATTCGTATCACTACCACCACCGTTGTAGCTTCGACGATCAACAGTACCATCGAAACAATTCGAGTTAATTTATTTTCAAAGTATATTTAGGATTAAACTAGGCTCTGATACCATGTTAAGTTTAGAAAATTAACACAATATTAAAGAGAAAATTGAGAGTGGTTAAAAACATAACCTATCTCTCATACATCACTTGTATTTATAATTAACCTACAATAATAAGAATTACACATACACCTCTTACTATTAACAATTTACACATACTACCCTACTAGTCTTAACAAACTTAAATTAAATTGATCCAACCAAACTACGGACGTAATGACGCATTTGTACCTTCTACAAATTACTTTACAAGATGACAAGGGTGCTTCATTATGTCCCACAACATACTTAAACTATGTATGCATACAAATATGTAAAGCATACATATGCATGAAAATTTGTGTATGTGTTTGTGCATCTGCAGGATATTTCCAGATGTACAATACCAAACCAGAAATTAATGTAAAACTGTAAAAGCATGGCGAAGAAGGGTACAAAATCATCCATGACCAATTTGACAATAACAAGAACTTAGAAAAATTTATTAAAACATTTATCTGTTTCCATTTACAAATAAAACTGACAGGCATGCCCGAACCAACCAACTTAAATTCAACAATACCAACTCAAACTTATTTAATGCTTAAATACATGTTGTCTGCACATAATACATACCGTTGGTCCTGCCAACAAAGAGGTTCCAGAATCGGCAATTGCTGAACAGCCACCAGAACAAAACCCTAAAAGAGGAAAGAGTTATCTCTCAAGAGCATAAGAAGCACAACTTGCTCCAATGATTTGATATGAAGCGGAAAACCTCATTCAATGTCTTCTAGCAAGGACAAACAGGGGCTCCATAAACTTACCAGTTGTTTCACCATCAACTAGGACATCACCCATGTCAAACTGAAATAGGAGAAACAATAAAATTCAACAAAAAATATAAAGTTTAGTATGTTGATACATGATTACTCATGGCAAACAATTAGGAAGTCTAAGAAGGCCCACCTGCCAATAGCCTTTCTCGGTCACAGGAACATAGTTGTGCTCACCCTTGAAATGACTATAATCAACCCCACCAAAGACAATTTCACCCCCTTCTTCCTCGTCAGCATTGCGATTAAACCAAAAGGAAAAAACTGGTTTTTTAACAAGACCTTGATTGACCATATTGTACCTAGACATATTGAAAATATCTCAACACAAAATATCATTATGCTGTCATGAGTATAAATGTTCGGAAGAAAAAAAGAAATCCATTCTTCAAAACGAAAGGTCTATCAGCAAGATCAATCTTATAATGACGGAATGGAATACAATAAGGGGAAAAGGCAAGAGTGTATCAGGTTTTTGATCAAGTAGTTGTCTTTGCAGGATGCACTAACATACCAGAGAGGAACAACATTTCCCACAGAGATCTCCTGAAATCCAAGCCCAAGTATGCCATCAAATTTTGCTGCCACGAATGTGATGCTTGGCTCTTTCGTTGCCTCGATAAAATCCTACTGACCAGAAGTTTCTTAACAGTAAAACTGTAACTATACTACTGAATCAACGATGTTCAGAATGCTCATTTGCCTGGGAATTACCTGATTGTTAACAACAAGATCACCAACTTTGATGGAGTCTTGGCTGAAGAAACCTGAAATAGATCCGCTTCCATATTGAATTGCAGCAGATTTGCCTGCATAAAAAACAAAGCCATGGGCAATAAAAAAACTATCTACACATACATTTGATAATAATATAAATTAAATTTCATCACTTATTATGATACCTCTAATATTGCCAAGTAACATCATCTAAGAGAATTGTAAAAAAGAACCAAATAATGTACCTACTTGTTAAAACTTTTAGTTTCGAGTTAAATGCTTTAAAGGATATGTGAGTTAACTTTGGGAATGACTTCCTTTTACTTGGAATGTGTATGTTCATTTGTTTTGCAAGTCCGCATTCCCATAGGGTTAGAAATTTTACAAACCCAGATAAAAATCAGTCCCCTAAATAGCCCACCTAAAGGCGGCTTCATAACCTACTCCTTTTGGGATCAAAATTTCATTCTTTTTTAACCAAAATATTTCATTTTCATGTAAATTGAAACAAATTAATGATTAAATACTAAAATTGAAATCATCAATACTTTTCTTTGTTTTTATTTTGTCTTTAACATACCCGAGCTGGTGGTCTATATATATCTAGAAACCCTACAATAAGGATTTACTAAATCTACACAAAGCCTATGAAGATTCTCCTTCTTCTGTTTTACTTTTTCTATTAGTCTCCCCAATAATTATGTAACTTCATAGTTGACCTGCTAGACATAAAACAAAATGCAATGATTTAAAACTATTGTTGCAATTCCTAATCATGCTTAACCACTCTATCCCACAACCATGCTATGTAACTCATCACTTTAGTACCTTAATAGTTGATACAACTTTGAAAGTCTTTTCTTTATATGTGGCTTCTAGAATACTCGATCTTTACTCATTAAAGGTGTTGAATTTTCTATAATCTTATTAAGATATTTTATAGGCCAAAACATTCTTCTTTCTCTTAAGTTCCAAGCCTTAATACAAATACCCTCAAGGCCGAAAGCCTAACATAATTTCATCTTCTTTATTGCAATTTTTACATTGAACACCCTTGTTATTTTCTTTAGTTCCTCCTAGGGCTACCCACCTTCATCCTCTGAATTTTTGTACCTTTTCACTTTCCAACTTTTAACAACAATTTTTCACCTTTGCTATAATTCTTCATCCTTAATGAACACTCACTAATATTCACTCTTCAGACACCTAATATATTTAATATCTCTTACACTCCTTTCATAAGAAAAGCTAGACTAGTAATTTTTTGGGAAAAAAAAATGGAAGAAAGGGAAAATGTAATATACGTCATATTCTAGTACTAAAGATGATGGAGTCCATTAATACACAATCTCACTAGAAATACAAATTTCTCTAAGAGTTTTCATAGAGAAACTAGAAAATGGAGAGTTACCTAAACAGAATAAAATGTTGCGAACTTGATAAAGAACTAGGAAGCATAGACACGACATTTCTTAAAAAAATAGAATTTTTTAGACACGATATGTCTAGTCATCTAGTGTGAATTTTGACTAAAGTATCATAATAGTTAAATAATCATAAATGATTTTTGTAAACAACGTGTACCCAACATAGGTCAAATGATTGCTCTCATTTTCTCTTATTTAAAACTTTTATGCATGTTTTACTTTTATTATTATATTTTGAGTACAACTTTAATATGTCTAATCTTGGGAATTATATGTTCTCTCATAGTATAAATCCTTATTAGTCAAAATTTTAAATTTTATTAGTCACATATGAACACATGTTTATTGTTTAATAATAGTAGATATAGTCTTTATCAAAGAAGTGTCGGACACGTTACCAAAAAAATGTCGGACGCATGCCCGAAATTAAGATTTTATCATTTAATTTTGAACACAGATAAAAGAGACACGTGTCCGAGGAGTGTTGGCGTCCGACATGGATATGTCACCTTCTTGAAAGTGTCCGTAATTCATATATAACGAATAAAGAACACAACAACCACGGATCATAGGTATAAGGACGAAACCCTTTCNTGAGGAGTGTTGGCGTCCGACATGGATATGTCACCTTCTTGAAAGTGTCCGTAATTCATAGATAACGAATAAAGAACACAACAACCACGGATCATAGGTATAAGGACGAAACCCTTTCCACATTAGTGAGGCCTATGGTAATAACACGTTTCTTGTTCACATGATTATTTGTTGTTTTGACTTCTGGATTTGACTAGGTTGGCCCTAAAGCCAGGCTGCTTGGGCCCATAAACCTTTAAGACACAGGTTAGTTGAACACAATTTTGTTTTTAGACTTGGAAAGAATGTTTTAGACCATGTCACCCTAGTCCAAGTAAGTCTAATTTTGTTCTTAAGCCTAATCTTTTAAAAATCTAATAATCTCTCTCTCTCTCTCTCTCTCTCTCTCTCTCTCTCTCTCTTNCTAATTTTGTTCTTAAGCCTAATCTTTTAAAAATCTAATAATCTCTCTCCCTCTCTCTCTCCCTCTCTCTCTCTCTCTCTCTTCTAAATAAGCTAAGTTCAATTAAGCCTAATCTTTTAAAAGACTCAAAACAAAATTTGTAGACCCAGATTCAATTAAACCCAATTTTCTTTTGGGCCCCTAGATGATCTCCTCTCCTCTCACCAATTAACACAACTCTATTTGATTCTCCTTCCCTCTCACCTTCCCTCTGCCGCTATCTTTCTCTATCCAATTTCTTCTCCAAAGCCCACTATTGAGAAAGGGACTACAATGCCAATGTCGATATGGATAGGTCTTTTTCACAGATTACTTGAATTCGATGTCATATTTCACAAATTAATCCGCTTATATAAATAAATATGTAAGTATATGATGAAATTAAGCAATTATTGATAAATTGAATTGAAAATTAGATGCAATTTGGTGACCAAGCTAAACTAATTTATTCTGATATGATCAAATTTCCAACTCTATCAATAGAGATATTGTAATCAAATGCGGATTCAAATAACACGAACCTTGATTGAAATTTGATCCTTGACAAACCTAGTCGTAAGTATGCACAATGTTTTAAGGCTCTCATCTAAAACATTATTTTATGCCTCAATTTGCATCAGGCTACCCTTGTGTTTGACTTCATTTAAGAAAAAACATTTTTTGTCCAAATATAGACCACTTTGGACCTCTTCAACCACATTCATTTAAATATAAGATTCAATCATCTACAGACATTTTCAGTTTACCTGATGACTAGATCACTAATAACTGACCAACATTACCAAAAAAATAAAAACAATAAAAGAGGTAACAAAATTGATAATGATAGTGTAACCAAGTAATTAAAAGAACCAGCAAGTGGAACCACACCATTCTTCTTGTAAGTACTCGAATGGCTTGACTTGTAGTAGGAATGCAAATAGCAAGCAACCTGCATCCATATGCTAAGTGAGGATTGCTACGAAAAAAAAGAGTGGGTAAAACTCTTTTAAGGAACTTTAAAAAATCAGTGAATAAAAACTCACCGAGAAATAACATTTTGCAGAGGGCACCCAAAGATTGGAACTTCCAGTGTCAAAAACCACAGTGAATTTTTGCGGGGGAGTGCCAATACCAATCTCTCCGTAATACTGAGCATCCATATAGTTCTTTAGTGTGACAATATCAGTGTTTGAATCACCTACATTGCCGCGAAGATGATAATTTCTTGTGGAAGCTCCCAATGACTCCCCTTCCTTGGTTGCTAAATGTCCTCTAAGTCTAGTGATGTCATCCAATTTTCTCTTTTTCAGTCCAACTCTCAACAGTCCATCATCAGATGCACAAAACACCGGAGGAGACAAAAGGCATAGGAGGAGGACACCAACCAGGAGCACTCTAAATAAGGAGTCCNCTTCCTCCCTTCTTGCCTCGATCTCAGCTTGGCGTCGGCGTCAACGACCAGTAGGTTCGATACCAGGTAAGCTCTCTCTCTCGCTCTTTCTCCGTCTTTCTCTACGAAGAATGGGTTTTTTGTGTGAAGAATTGGGGAAAAATTGGTGGTTGAGAAGAATGGATTTTTTGTGGGCAGTGTTTACATTTATTTAGGCTATTATGTCATGATCATCTGAAGATTTTGAACCTTACATGCATAAAAAATATGAAGTAATCAAATAATGGCATGATCCCCCTTTACCTGATGTCAAAGATTTTCCTTTTTAAGCTACTTCTCAACTAGATATTTGTGTATATCAAAATTCTAGAAAATAAAATGCCTTTTGGATTGCCTGCAAAAAGGGAAAAAAAAATAAATTTGTGAAGAGATGAGGACTTTCCCAAAAAAATTAATTCGTGAAGAGATGCCTTTTGGATTGCCTTTTGAATTTAATTAGTATAAAAAATGTGAGATGTTTTCTATTAACCCATCCAACAGGAAAATTCTGCAATTCTTGAAATGGTGTAGAGNTAATTTGTGAAGAGATGAGGACTTTGCCAAAAAAATTAATTTGTGAAGAGATGCCTTTTGGATTGCCTTTTGAATTTAATTAGTATAAAAAATGTGAGATGTTTTCTATTAACCCATCCAACAGGAAAATTCTGCAATTCTTGAAATGGTGTAGAGACCTCTCAGACTTGTAAAGTTTAAGGGACAATGATCCATTTGATGCATAGCTCAACCCATCAGAAGCGAGTCAGCCTCTAAAATATCATCAAGCAACCCAATGAAGTTGAGGCACCACAGAGAGGATGGCAAGNCAATTCTTGAAATGGTGTAGAGACCTCTCAGACTTGTAAAGTTTAAGAGACAATGATCCATTTGATGCACAGCTCAACCCATCAGAAGCAAGTCAGCCTCTAAAATATCATCAAGCAACCCAATGAAGTTGAGGCACCACAGAGAGGATGGCAATAAAATTCTTCAATCTTGATTAAAAAAAAGGNTTCTTGAAATGGTGTAGAGACCTCTCAGACTTGTAAAGTTTAAGGGACAATGATCCATTTGATGCATAGCTCAACCCATCAGAAGCGAGTCAGCCTCTAAAATATCATCAAGCAACCCAATGAAGTTGAGGCACCACAGAGAGGATGGCAATAAAATTCTTCAATCTTGATTAAAAAAAGGCTTTTTGATAGCTGGCTTTAAATTATAATGATCTTCAAAAAGTTAAGAAATGTAATCCTTACAATTATACAAAGACAAAAAGGAAAGGCAAAAGCAAATAGTTGCAAGTGGTAGCTCTCTTGTGACCAGACCGTGTCAGCTTAAATGGATGCTTGATTATTCATATGTTCTTTCAGTTATTCATATTTTGAGGTTTCATGATTCCAATTTCTACGGTTGCTTCAGAATCAGCTTTTAGTATTGATGGTCGGGTTCTTGACCAATATCGTAGTGCTTTGAAGCCTCACGTTGTGGAGGCCTTGATGTGCACTAGAGATTGATTATGTGCAGAAAAATGTAATAAATATAATTTGTGATGATTGCAATATTTAAATATTTTTACAAATATTAAATTCTTATTTATATGCTTTCCTTATTGTCATTTAGAAAATTCACAAGTAAAATTGGAAGAGCTGATAGAAGATGTTATAAATCCGACTTTGAACAAAAATGAGGAGGATGCGTCGGTGCAATGTTCAAATGTAATTGTGGATCTTGATTGTTGATGTGTGTGAGTCATAAAACTTAACTCTTTTTTCTCAATCTTATGTGTTTGTTGATGTGTGTTGAGTCATAAAACCTAACTCTTTTTATGTGGGCTTTTTATAGGGGATAGTGGATCTTGATTGTTGATGTTAGCCAGATTTAAGAGATTAAGAGAATTTAAAAGATGCTTGTAATATTGCTTGGGGATTTTAGTAAAACTTTTTGAATATTTGTAATATTATGGAGATTTGTATTTGTTTTTGGGATATTTGTGATGTTTTAGCCTTTGTTTTATGTAGACTTGTATTTGAGATATTTGTAACATATCTAAATTTTTCCTTTTTTTGTTATGTCATGTCGGGTTGGGTTGTGTGAGGCAGGTTGGGTCGTGTTTACCCGAACACGACCTGTGTAAATCTCGGGTCACAGGTCGTGTCAGGTTAATCGTGTTTCGAGTCAGGTCGTGTTCGTGTCTAAATGATCTAACCCATTTAGCTCGTAGGTCATGTTTGGATTGATGTGTTTTCAACCTGAACCCGATATGACACGACCCGAACACGACACGACACGATTGTCACCCCTACTTTAAGGGATGTATTCATGAGTTTAATTATTATCATCCACTACTTTTTTTTTATTGACACATTTTTGAAAGGCATGTATAGAAGTAATCTTCTATCGGCTACAGGAAAAAATGGAAACCAAAGTATAATTTAATAAATTTTTTGAATTATAAAATTGTGGTTTAAGTTATAATCGTTATGTTATACTATCTTTGTTACATTCTGTTTGTTATATTGTTACACTTTCATTGTTACACTACGAGATGAACATAGTTAATAGTGAGTATATACATATGGTGTAATCAAACACAATTTTGATAATTAACATTCACCACACAACAATGTTTTAGAATTATCATTCACCATATTCATCTATTACACTATTTTTTATTTTAATTTTTCACGAATATTTATGTGCTTCATTTTTACAGGTTTGTTTCCTTTGGAATTTGATATGGTTGATTCGGAGAATGAAGCAAACTAGTTTTGATTTTTAGCACAGGTGTCTGATATATTGGATCAAGCTCAAGTTATTACGATTGTATCTGATCGCAACTTGGGTCTATTAGAGGCAATGCTGAAATTTTTTGCAAATGCTCATCATGCATTTTGCTGGCAGCATTTGAAAGCTAACTTGCGGGATAAATTGAGTGGTGCTCGTTTTTCCAATTTATTCTGAGAACACATGGTGAGATTGTTACGTGAGTGTGCTTATACACCAACACAGTCGCTTTTTAATGAGAAGATTTCAACTTCCCATCGTATAGGTGGTTCTAATGTGGACAAGTTCTTGTCCAATCTTCCATATGAACATTGAACAAATGCTCATTTTACAGGGAAACGTTACTGTGAGATGTGTTCTAATAATATAGAATCGTTTAACGCATGAATTTTGGAAGCTTGACATTTATCTATTACTAGCGTGGTTGACATAATTAGGGGACATATAATGGATCAAATTGACCAAATGATGAAAATAGCTTCGGAGTGGAATGAGAATTATGCCCTAATATGTCTTCGAGATTACAAGCTACATTTGATGAGAGGAGGTCCTGGACTGTGCAAGTTTTGAGTAACCAAGTGTATGAAGTGATATTATATCCTTCGGTCACTGTTGATATTATGAATGACACGTGTTCATGTTGTCAATGACAAATAAATGGGTTCCCTTGTTTACGTGCGGTGTCAATAATACGAAAGAGTGGACGGAATATCAACGAATTTATTGATTATTACTATCATGTCAGTACATATAAGATGTCATATTCTGAACTCATTTATCCAATACCAACTATATATAGTGATGAAAGTTTAATATTTTGCCACNTAATACCAACTATATAGAGTGATGAGAGTTTAATATTTTGCCACCATCTACCAAGAAGCAATCTGGTAGACTAAAGAATCGTAGAATTCGGTCTAAGGGCGAACTCATTAGATGAATTCGTTGTGGCCAGTGTAGGCGTTTGGGCAGTCACAACAAAAAATCTTGTAATGGGCCATTGTAAACTTGTTTTATTGCTATCATTTAATGACATTGTTCAATGTTTTAAGTTGTTTACAATGTGTTTTTTCACTCTTTTGATGGGTTTGTTTGTTTTAGCTATTTTTTCACTTTGTAAGTTATATTTTTTTTTTTTATGGATTAGTCTGTATGCAACCTACACTGGTTTTGTATAGTGAATTAACACACTGTTGGAACATTGTATTGGATATATTCAAAGTGTTACACTTTGAATGTTACACTATTACATTTTGTATGTTACACATTGACATGGTCTTGATTAATCAACAAGGAATAAACACATGTATTCCTGTATAGTCTGGATAATCACCAACCACCACACAAAAATGTCACACAAACAAAATATGTACATTCATGTCTCATGTTACACTAATGTTCATTTGTTGAGAAAGTATGAGAGTATTACACTTTCAATGTTACCTTGTTATATTTTTTTATATTACACTTTGACATGATCTCCAATCAACAAGGAATAAAACATTTGTATCCCTGCACAGTCTGAATAATCATCAATCACCACTCATCACACAACAATATCACACAAACAGAATTTGTACATCCATGTCTCATCTTACACTAATATTCATTTGTTGAGAAACTATGAAAGTGTTACACTTCAAATGTTACCCTGTTACACTTTGACATGATCTCCATTAATCAACAAGGAATACAACACATGTATCCCTGACAAGTGTGGATAATCACCAATCACCACTCACCGCACAACAATATTACACAAACAAAATATTTATATTCATGTCTCATGTTACACTAATGTTCATTTGTTGAGAAAGTGTGAAAATGTTACATTTTGAATGTTACCTTGTTACACTTTTCTATGTCACACTTTGACATGGTCCCCATTAATCAACAAGGAATAAAACACCTGTATCCCTATATAGACTGGATAATCACCACTCACCACACAACAATGTCACACAAATAGATGTCTCATCTTACACTAATAATCAATTATAAAGTATATAAACAATGAAAACTTTGTCATTTGTCTACAAATTTTTCTTCAATTCCCTACGAATTTTTAGATCTTCTTCATTCAAAGAATTTGGATGGTTGAAAAACAATGATATCATTTTAGCTTGGAACTCTATCAGCGTTCTTGTTGTTAACATCTCCTCAATCTCTTCTTCTTTTGTAAGTTTTTTCAATATGTAACATACATGCAAACTGCTTGCAACCCAGCATTAACTCTAATTGTTAATATATTTCGATGTTTTTTAAAAACACCAATTGCATTTGAAAAACGAGTACTTACGAGTTTGACTTTTGTTGTAAACATGTTCGACATTATATGATTGGTAGCTCCTTATTCTGTGTGTCTTTGTCGATCCCTTTCGAATGATTGAACTCCATAATCTTTTTTTCGACATTTTTTTTCTACAATTACAAAAAAACTTTAAGATTATGGATAGACACCAAATTAATATGAGCTTTTAACATTGTTGTTTTAACATAATCAAACTAATATGATTGCATCTTCTAGGTACATATCCCGACTGCCTTTCATCCTTGGCCTTAATGAGTTATAATGTGTCTCGACGCTTTCTTCAGTATTCAATACAAGCAGATTCCAGTGGTCCAGAAACACAATTTTCTTTCTGACCATTTGAATTCATTAGAAAAATAACATATTTTGAATTTTCGAAGTCTAGTATGTGTCTGTCTATTTCTGTTTGACGTGCATACTCTAGATTTGGAAGAGTTACAGAGGACTACACATTTAAAATATGTAAAATATAACGTGTTAAACAACTCACAAATAATTTAATTGAACAACTATTTGTACATTGTACTATTTATAAATCTTACCCAACAAAGAATATTGATGAAGTAGTAACGTCTTTTAAATGTGGACATCTCATTGTAATCATCAATTCCTTTTAGCATATCAGCCCAACTGTTAATGATCTGTTAAAAAATAAATATCATGTTCCATTATTCAAACCATGTTACACTGTCAAACAACACTTTATATCTAAAAAATGTAGTTCCATGTTACACTTTAACAATACGTACGCTATTGTATAGTTCGCAAGAGGTTCCCATTATTTTCAACGCATCATCCACATATATTATACTTCCAATTTCAACCCCAAACCATATTTGACTACTAGAATGTCAAAAAATAGGAAACAAACTTGTCATATATTTTATTATATAAAATAGTAGGTACGAACCATAATTTTTAATGAACACATTTTTAATTGGACAGTGACACTTACGTGTAACCCTCTTCATCATATATCATCTTCAATTTGTTGAAATCAATGACACCCAATGCGTCACACTCACATCACATCTTTTTTTATCTCTTTGTCTATGAGCCCTTGAATAGTAGTGATATTTTCCTTGGCGTCATCACCTTCGACAATTTCAATTGTTCTCTCAAATTTGTCTTCACTCAAATTTGATGTCACAATCTGATTTTTTCCTCTTTTTTTCCACTATTTTCGAATTTTGCATCTCTTTTCCGTTTCCTATCTCTTTTCTTGATGTTTTCGGACCATTGATGTTTGTTATGTTTTTTTTCTTTTCCCGTTGATCTTGAGCTACAATATTTTATTGTTGATATTTCTAAGTTATGACATGAACAGATAATTCATTAAGTTGATCAATCAACTCAGCATTTCCATTTTCTCGATTTTTGATTGTTTCCTTGCAAGCTTGTATTTCTGCTTTAAACATGTTCCCTCCTTTTCATATTTTCAACAACTTCATTCAACACCTTTATCATCGTTTCCTTTTCTTGTATTTTCAATGAGAATGTAGATTGTTGTTTGTCAAACTCTTCACTCCCGAAAACAGAATGTGAATGCTCCAAATAACATTTATCTGTCTTTATGTTTCTCATAACAATTTTCAAGACATCATTTTTCTTCAATAACTTTTGAAGTCTTTGTCTGTTTGTATCGTTTTTTTCTCTTACATCACTGTCATCTTGTACTGGAACATCAAGATCATGCGTCGTTTCGTTAATAATAACATCAATAAAAAATTCAAATGCCACCTTCTCATTACCATCATTACCAATGACATCTAACATATCATCGTCATCGCCAAGAAATGTTTCATGTTCTCTCTCCTTATTCCCACCGCACTTAAATGCTTCTTCATCCACCTAGCCATGCGTTTTTTTAATTTTACCACTTTTGGTCTTTCCCTCCAATTTAGATTGGCTCATTTCTTGTTCTTTGCTACCCTTATATTTCAGAAAAATTTTCTCCTCTACTGTTCTGTTCAACCTATGCCTCAACACCTTTGAAACATTTGAAAAATAAACAATTATATGCATTAAATATCATAAGTGTAACATAAAAGTGTATCATTACCGTAACATTACGGTGTTTACGATGTAAGTGTATTATATGATAACATAAAAAGATTTTAAAATTTTGTAATATGGATATATTAAACTAAATTTGTTATATTTAACCAACTTACATATTTTGATTTCAACTTTGTAAGCGTACTTTGTTTCATGGCTCTTTGAAGACTTAGAAGATTCCATTTCACAATCCTTGGTATTGTATTTAGCCTTTCAAATTTAACAATTGTTGTATATTCACAAACTCAATATTTGACATACATACAAATTTAACATAAGCAAACGAGTTACATTATTGTATTAAACAACATGAAACAATATTGAAAATGGAACAAGGTTGTTAACATCTTACCAGTAACAACATTACGCATCCAGTAACACCGGATAGGCTGCTACTCTTTCTCTGAAGTGAAGACATAAGAGATTCATGAATTTCACTTGACCAATCGTAATTTTTCATTTCATCTAAATCCTCAACGTATGAAACAAACCTCTAACTTATAGATGTCCCAGTGTGTGTGAAAAATAGTGTTACCATTAAAAATAGGCACAACAGCCTTGCAACGTCATCAACATCATGTTTTGTTGTACCACTTGCTGCTTCAATCAATCTACTCTTTATCAAGGTTGATGTCAACCTGTTATCCTTGTTGAATATCTTTTTAACAAATTTTGTATTTTCTTGACCATGAGATAATGAATCCATTAGATCGCGTCCACCATCAATACCAAAAATTATTTTCACATCATTTCTTCACAATTTAATCTCCTCCCTACCAATGTGAAATTTGGATGTATTAACATCGAAGCACATTATTATATCTTGTATGTTACTATCGCTCTTCCTATACCATGTCCTGTCTAATTTTTTTTTTATCAATGATGCATTCAAATAGTAACCAAAATGATATTTTCTTCAAAACATCCTTGTGTGCTTCATTGATATTAATGTCATCTATAGCTCTAATTATGACAAGAAAGTTTGATATGTATTTAGCCTCTTGCTTCGATTCCACCATTTGTTTTTTTTTTCCATCACAACTCTGAGTTGGGAAGAGACAAAGTACAAAGTGTATAAAGTATAACAAAAGGTTAACTGAAACTATAATTGGATAACCAAATAAGTGAACCAAAAAACAGTGTATAACACAATCAAAAAAGTAAACCAAAAAGAATGTATAACACAGTCAAATAAGTGAACCAAAAAATAGAGTATAACCAAATAAGTGAACTAGTAATAGTGTTACCCTTTTTATATTACACTTTTCTATATTACAATGTGAGAGTAACTCGGTCAATATTTAGGATTTACACACAGGGTTATTCAATAAAGAATAAACATTTTGCATTCCTGTACACTGTATTATTACCCCACAACAACACTTTATAAACAGAATATACAGTTCCGTATCTAATGGTCTACTATTCTTCCCTTTGTTGGGGTAACTAGTATGTTGTTACACTATATTGGTAACTTTGTTACACTTTTATGTGTTACCATTTATATGTTACACTTTCTATATTACACCTTGATAGTAATACATTCAACATTATAATCACACATAATTACACAAAAAAGAATAAACAATTGTGTCACTGAACAACTTGGGTAATTAACATTCATAGCACAACAATGTTTTAAAACAAAACAAAACATTCAGTGTAATTTTAACAATATAAAAAATAAAAGTGTATCAAAACAAGTGTAACAACAAAAGTGTAGCATTAATACCCAGGTTACAAAACACAACACAAACACCAGTTATATTACATTCAAACAAACGTATATATGCATATGTATTCAGTCAACCCAGTTTTGACCTATATTCAAACANAGTGTAGCATTAATACCCAGGTTACAAAACACAACACAAACACCAGTTATATTGCATTCAAACAAACGTATATANTCTTCAGTATTCAATACAAGCAGATTCCAGTGGTCCAGAAACACAATTTTCTTTCCGACCATTTGAATTCATTAGAAAAATAACATATTTTGAATTTTCGAAGTCTAGTATGTGTCTGTCTATTTCTGTTTGCCGTGCATACTCTAGATTTGGAAGAGTTACAGAGGACTACACATTTAAAATATGTAAAATATAAGGTGTTAAACAACTCACAAATAATTTAATTGAACAACTATTTGTACATTGTACTATTTATAAATCTTACCCAACAAAGACTATTGATGAAGTAGTAACGTCTTTTAAATGTGGACATCTCATTGTAATCATCAATTCATTTTAGCATATCAGCCCAACTGTTAATGATCTGTTAAAAAATAAATATCATGTTCCACTATTCAAACCATGTTACACTGTCAAACAACACTTTATATCTAAAAAATGTAGTTCCATGTTACACTTTAACAATGCGTACGCTATTGTATAGTTCGCAAGAGGTTCCCATTATTTTCAACGCATCATCCACATATATTATACTTCCAATTTCAACCTCAAACCATATTTGACTACTAAAATGTCATAAAAATAGGAAACAAACTTGTCATATATTTTATTATATAAAATAGTAGGTACGAACCATAATTTTGAATGAACACATTTTTAATTGGACAGTGACACTTACGTGTAACCCTCTTCATCATATATCATCTTCAATTTGTTGAAATCAATGATGACACCCAATGCGTCACACTCACATCACATCTTTTTTTATCTCTTTGTCTATAAGCCCTTGAATAGTAGTGATATTTTCCTTGGTGTCATCACCTTCGACAATTTCAATTGTTCTCTCAAATTTGTCTTCACTCAAATTTGATGTCACAATCTGATTTTTTCCTCTTTTTTTCCACTATTTTCGAATTTTGCATCTCTTTTCCGTTTCCTATCTCTTTTCTTGATGTTTTCGGACCATTGATGTTTGTTATGTTTTTTTTCTTTTCCCGTTGATCTTGAGCTACAATATTTTATTGTTGATATTTCTAAGTTATGACATGAACAGATAATTCATTAAGTTGATCAATCAACTCAGCATTTCCATTTTCTCGATTTTTGATTGTTTCCTTGCAAGCTTGTATTTCTGCTTTAAACATGTTCCCTCCTTTTCATATTTTCAACAACTTCATTCAACACCTTTATCATCGTTTCCTTTTCTTGTATTTTCAATGAGAATGTAAATTGTTGTTTGTCAAACTTTTCACCCCCGGAAACAGAATGTGAATGCTCCAAATAACATTTATCTGTCTTTATGTTTCTCATAACAATTTTCAAGACATCATTTTTCTTCAATAACTTTTGAAGTCTTTGTCTGTTTGTATCGTTTTCTTCTCTTACATCACTGTCATCTTGTACTGGAACATCAAGATCATGCGTCGTTTCGTTAATAATAACATCAATAAAAAATTCAAATGCCACCTTCTCATTACCATCACTACCAATGACATCTAACATATCATCGTCATCGCCAAGAAATGTTTCATGTTCTCTCTCCTCATTCCCACCGCACTTAAATGCTTCTTCATCCACCTAGCCATGCGTTTTTTTAATTTTACCACTTTTGGTCTTTCCCTCCAATTTAGATTGGCTCATTTCTTGTTCTTTGCTACCCTTATATTTCAGAAAAATTTTCTCCTCTACTGTTCTGTTCAACCTATGCCTCAACACCTTTGAAACATTTGAAAAATAAACAATTATATACATTAAATATCATAAGTGTAACATAAAAATGTATCATTATCGTGTAACATTACGGTGTTTACGATGTAAGTGTATTATATGATAACATAAAAAGATTTTAAAATTCTGTAATATGGATATATTAAACTAAATTTGTTATATTTAACCAACTTACATATTTTGATTTCAACTTTGTAAGCGTACTTTGTTTCATGGCTCTTTGAAGACTTAGAAGATTCCATTTCACAATCCTTGGTATTGTATTTAGCCTTTCAAATTTAACAATTGTTGTATATTCACAAACTCAATATTTGACATACATACAAATTTAACATAAGCAAACGAGTTACATTATTGTATTAAACAACATGAAACAATATTGAAAATGGAACAAGGTTGTTAACATCTTACCAGTAACAACATTACGCATCCAGTAACACCGGATAGGCTGCTACTCTTTCTCTGAAGTGAAGACATAAGAGATTCATGAATTTCACTTGACCAATCGTAATTTTTCATTTCATCTAAATCCTCAACGTATGAAACAAACCTCTAACTTATAGATGTCCCAGTGTGTGTGAAAAATAATGTTACCATTAAAAATAGGCACAACAGCCTTGCAACGTCATCAACATCATGTTTTGTTGTACCACTTGCTGCTTCAATCAATCTACTCTTTATCAAGGTTGATGTCAACCTGTTATCCTTGTTGAATATCTTTTTAACAAATTTTGTATTTTCTTGACCATGAGATAATGAATCCATTAGATCGCGTCCACCATCAATACCAAAAATTATTTTCACATCATTTCTTCACAATTTAATCTCCTCCCTACCAATGTGAAATTTGGATGTATTAACATCGAAGCACATTATTATATCTTGTATGTTACTATCGCTCTTCCTATACCATGTCCTGTCTAATTTTTTTTTTATCAATGATGCATTCAAATAGTAACCAAAATGATATTTTCTTCAAAACATCCTTGTGTGCTTCATTGATATTAATGTCATCTATAGCTCTAATTATGACAAGAAAGTTTGATATGTATTTAGCCTCTTGCTTCGATTCCACCATTTGTTTTTTTTTTCCATCACAACTCTGAGTTGGGAAGAGACAAAGTACAAAGTGTATAAAGTATAACAAAAGGTTAACTGAAACTATAATTGGATAACCAAATAAGTGAACCAAAAAACAGTGTATAACACAATCAAAAAAGTAAACCAAAAAGAATGTATAACACAGTCAAATAAGTGAACCAAAAAATAGAGTATAACCAAATAAGTGAACCAGTAATAGTGTTACCCTTTTTATATTACACTTTCTATATTACAATGTGAGAGTAACTCGGTCAATATTTAGGATTTACACACAGGGTTATTCAATAAAGAATAAACATTTTGCATTTCTGTACACTGTATTATTACCCCACAACAACACTTTATAAACAGAATATACAATTCCGTATCTAATGGTCTACTATTCTTCCCTTTGTTGGGGTAACTAGTATGTTGTTACACTATATTGGTAACTTTGTTACACTTTTATGTGTTACCATTTATATGTTACACTTTCTATATTACACCTTGATAGTAATACATTCAACATTATAATCACACATAATTACACAAAAAAGAATAAACAATTGTGTCACTGAACAACTTGGGTAATTAACATTCATAGCACAACAATGTTTTAAAACAAAACAAAACATTCAGTGTAATTTTAACAATATAAAAAATAAAAGTGTATCAAAACAAGTGTAACAACAAAAGTGTAGCATTAATACCCAGGTTACAAAACACAACACAAACACCAGTTATATTGCATTCAAACAAACGTATATATGCATATGTATACAGTCAACCCAGTTCTAACCTATATTCAAACAATTGAATAAAGAAATTATTAAACTTACAACATCCAACAATTCATTGGTTTTTTATTATATGAACACTCATATGGTATAACAAATACATAATTTGAAGGCTTTTGACAAAAACCAACAAGGATTTTTCAAATTCGCCTTTCAATCTTCAAACAAACGAATTAGGGTTCCAATACGAATTTAAACAAGAAAAAAAGTGTAATGTAACCCATGATGATAAAACCCAGTAAATAAACAAGAAAACAAGTGTAATGTACTGAATTTTGAATGGGTAACCCATTATGATAATACACAATATTCGAATTTCAACATTGTTACTGTGATCGTTGCTCGTTGTTTCCACTGTGTTCGTTGAGTTTGTTGATCTTCTCCAGAGGTATCAATGACCAACGAACACAGTGGAAACAACGAGCAACGATCACAGTAATAATGTTAAAATTTGAAAAAAATCCTCTTCAACCGATACTAATGTAACCCCAAACCTTAGTCAATTGATAAACAATGCACATTCAAAACCCTTTGGATGAATACACAAAGAGTTGATTAAAGAGGAAGATGAATCGGTTTTTGTTGGATGAATATTTAGAGAGGCGATTTTTTTGGAAGACAAGGAGAAACAATTTGATTTTTGAGGAAGATGAATAGTTTTTGAATTAATTGAGCCTAAAATTTAGCAGTTATGATAAATGTATTGTTACATTTTTAAGAAATTTTTTTTATCAAAGTAGGCATTTATGTCTTTGTATCTAAGTAGTGTACTTTTTATAAAAAAAAATTTTTATGTGTACTTTTTGTCAAATAAGTCTAATTAAGTGTACCGGATTCCAAAGAAATCATGAAACAAAGTGAGGAGGCCCATGCCTTTTTATAAGCATTTATATCTTCCCTATTTCCCTCTTTTGTCAATGTGGGATTGAAAGAGAAAAATTTAGGGGCCGATCTCTCTTTGCAAATTTATTTAGTGATAAGTTTATTAAAAAAATTTATTTAATATTAAGTCTATTTTAATCTCCATTATTCAAAATATATTTAGTAGTTATCTATCATAGAATAGGGGTATTTATATATCTCTTTCTTACATATATAGTAACATTAAAAAAGTACGTAGTAACATTCAAACACAAAAAATAGTTAAACACCAACAAATAGTAATTTGTCAAAAACAAAAAAAAAAATAATAACATTGATTGAGTATTATATTTGAGAAAACAATAGTAGTAACATACTCAACANTAATAACATTGATTGAGAATTAATATTTGAGAAAACAATAGTAGTAACATACTCAACAAAATAACATGAACAATAATATGCCCAACAAAAACAGTAACATATTCACAAAACAGTAACATAAATAATAATATGGTAAAAAAAAAACAGTAACATGGAACATTCAAAAATAAAAAAATAGCAACATTCAAAATCGAAAATAATAATATTTAAAAATAATAATAACATTCTATAACAAATAAAAAATATTTAAACAAAATAAAAAATAGTAACATTTAAACCAAAAACAAATAATCTACTTCAATGAGTCCATATGAGTTCATCTATAGTAAATACTGCTATCATAATTTAGGTATATGTTATTCATCTATTTNCATAATTTAGGTATATGTTATTCATCTATTTTTTAACTCTTTTTTTTAAAGAAGAAAAATAAGAATTTCGATTTCACTCTTCTTTGATCTTTTGATTTGTCCACTCTTCAATTTCAAAACACATAATGACAACCTATCTTTTAAACCTCCAATCAATTAGCTTCACTTTTTATATAGCCAACTAACAATCGTTGGCCAATGTTTAAACTGTCAATTTATATCTTAATTTTGAGATTCAATCTTCAATTTAATAACAAGATAACAATATAGAACAAGGCTATGGTGCTCATGAGAATTTGAAACTAGTATATATACTAGTAATTACTCGTGCCTGAAGGCACAACGTAACAAACAAAAAAATCGCAAGCAAATACATTTGCATTAAGAGACTGTATGCCACAAAAAATTGCCAATTAGAAATAGTAAGAAAAACCATTGATAAATATAATATGAGCCCATTATTTTAAAAAAAAACAAAATTATAGAATACAAATCAAAATAATCTCAAACATTATTCAATGACCATTTAATTATTGATTGATATCAAAATAGTAGTAAATTCAAAAATCATTATGGTATGAACATAATCAAATAAATATGAGATAGAAAGCAAACTAGAGTGATTAAAAGATGAATTGCAACAAAAAATATAATAAACAACATCAACAAAAATCTAAATCAATTAAAACTAATTTTTTAACACTCTACTTGGTTAAATCACATTTTTTGTCCTCTAAAAATTAGACCCTACATAAATATGAAGATGTGCAAACCCTATCAAGTAAATATGTTTTTATATATCATACTTAAACATATTTATAGAGACCCTACATAAATATGAAGATGTGCAAACCCTGTCAAGTAAATATGTTTTTATATATCATACTTAAACATATTTATAGAGAGATAGCATGCCATCAATGGAAACTAGTCTTGATCAAATTTTCTTGATTAAATTCACCTACGCTAACATTATCAAATCAAAAAACTGAATACATAAAATTTGAGTCTCATAAAGAATTGAAGCAAAATCATTTAAAAACAAATTATACAGAAATATTACCACTAATACCACCATTATCACTTAACTTAAATTTTGATAACTAATCAAATTTTGTACTCAAATTGAAAATTAAATTTAACTAAGTCAACTATTTAAATTAATTTTGTTATTCAGTTCAAACCAAATTTCATCAACTAAGTTAATGTTATGTTGCACAAATTTGCCCCAAGAGCTTTACCCCGANATTATTCAATTTAAACCAAATTTCATCAACTAAGTGAATGTTATGTTGCACAAATTTGCCCCAAGAGCTTTACCCCGACAACACTCACCCATAACAACTTTGAGATTAACTATCACCACTAAGACCACCATCATTATCACTTTCGAACCTAAAAAATATCTTAATCAACCATCGGCACCGCTTTGAGAATGCAAACTTACTTATTACTACAATCCAAGCCAAAGAATGTATCAAATTAGCAACAAATCAAATGAACTATAAAGCATATTGCCAATAAATCAAGTTGAATTTTAGTATATTATAGGAATCAGTATAACTTGCAAAATTTATAAACATTCACAAAACATTAGATTGAAGTTAAGATTTGAAATTGTTTAGAGAGAGAATATTATTCAAAACATAGACTAGCCTAAAGAACCTTGAATAGCAGTATAAAGAACTCAGTAAATATCGTGCATACATCTCACAGCGGTTCCTGTCATTTTTGTTTTCTTTTGATGCAAACCACTCCCAAAATGTGCCAAAAAAACAAAAGGCTTGGCTCTTGATTAAAATAACTCCTTGATTCTTTCGAAATTCTTTGTAGCTTTTAGACAAAACAAACACCAGAAATAAATGAACACATCCTTGTTCACAAAGGACCACTTAACCTGAACCAATCTTAGGTCCTCATATCCTATAACGTACAAAAAAAATGTAAATATCCTAAAAATAAGTAAAACTAAAAAAATAACAAACTCAAACCAACAAACCATTTTTTTAGGAGATTATCGTCCCGCTGGAATTGTGCCATTGATAATTGTTGAAGCTGCACCGTCAGGCTATAGATGGTCGCTACACGTCGCAAAATTCAATCCAAAAATATAAAGATTGACATCAGACAAATTAAGTTCACTAAAAAAATCAAAGGATAACGTTGGCTAGCTTATTGAAGCAATTATACAAAAAATTGGTGTTTCGGTGACTGTGGTGGATTTCAGTAGAAATGTGTGTACGTGGGGATGGGGAGGCGTTGGTTGGCTAGGGAGGTTTTGGTGGCATTGGTGGGGAGGAAAAAGGGTGAAGGTGCTAGTTGATTGTAGGTAAGAGTTTGACTTTGGATATATAGGGTCTTCAGTGGATTGTTGAGTTTTAGTGGCAGAGGGCGGAAGGAAGGAATGGGTGGTTACGGTAGGGGGAGGCATACGCATAGAGACAGGAGGGATACCTAGGTGAGGCTGTAGGATCATCAGTGGTGGATCATTGTGTCTCTGCTGGTGCTTCCATAGCATTGTTGTGAAGAGAGAAGGTTTCAATGAGTAGAGAAAAAGAAAGAAGAGAAAGGGGCGCCAGTGGCTATTTGTTGGGGGGCAAAGATTGAGAGGAGGAACAAAGAAAGAAAGAGGGGGACGCAAGGGAGAAAGGGGATATCCAAAATAATTAAATGAAAAGATCAAGATGGATGTAGGTGAAAAAGGAAAGCAGAGATACATGATAAAGTATCATTATCATATGAAGAGATATTCTCACACTCGGATAGGAAGGCGGGGGATTCAAAATTTGAAATTTTTATGGAAAAATGATTTCTTTGGTATGGAAAAAGTATTTTTTAGAGCAGCGTGAGAGGGGGTCAAAATTTAAATATAAACGTTAATTTTAGAATTTTAAATTTAGACAGAATTTTAGATTTAGATGACATTAATTTTGGGTGAGATTGAGAGATGAATTTAATCTAGTGGTGTCAAATTTGGAAATTAAAAATTTTGTGCGGTAAAAATATTTTAAGAGTTAATGTAGTACATCGGATCGAAACGATATGAGACGTCAATAACTTAAGATAGTTTGAGATATCATTATCTGTTGGATGGTGTCTTTTTTTTATCATGAAACAATCTTAGCCGCTCTTTGTCTTTTAGATTCAAAATCTTTATACTTTATTATATATATATATATATATATATATATATATATATATATATATAGAGAGAGAGAGAGAGAGAGAGAGAGAGAGTATCAGTTGTTCTTTGAATTTGAATTTCAAATTTATGTGAAAAATTCATTGGTATATCTTCATTGATAGTAAATTAAGGGACAATAATTCTCAAGTTAGGAAATTAATTTAAAATTATTTTCAAGGAAGGGTATTTTAGAGTTTTTAAAAAAGTTTCTTTGACAGAATAAATTCATTATAAGTTTCATAAGAATGAGTCAACCCCAATTTTTACTTGAAAGAAAAGGCTTGCAATGTCTCAATACTTTCTCTATTTTTAAAATCTATTGGCATATATATATATATATATAAATATATGATTTTTTTAAAAGGGATAAAATAACTTAATGGAGTTTCTGATTTGTCAGAAGAGTTTAAATAATTCCTAGAATTTATCCTAACAAATTTTCTGGTAACATCACCCTGAGATGATTGGGTGATCTGAATTATTTCTTTATTTATTTCTGATTTTTTAGGGATCACAAATTCCAATTAAAATCTTCGTATATGGAGATTTTATTTTTAAAATTTATTTTCAATACTCTATATAATAAAGTAGAATGAAGTTTGAATCTAATAGACAAAGAGAGGTTCAGATCATTTTAAGACAAAACATAAACAAATTTAACGGACAACGTAATTTCAACATAAAAAATAATTCAAATCATTTCAAAAATTTTCATCTAACGGTTAGTCCGAAATTTGTTTTCTTGCCCGCGAAGAAACCTGTCTCTCTCACGCCTCTCTCTCACACGCCTTTCTCTCTCACGCCTTTCTCTGACTTCTACCTCCCTCTCCCAAAGTTATCACGCCTCTATCTCCTAATCTCTCTCTCTCAGGTAGCTAAGCACCCAACTACTGATGGACTCTCCAAAGCCAACTACTGATCCCTTTCTTTATCTATCTCCTTTCATTATCTCTTTCTCTCTCTCTCCCTTAACTTTCACCCGCCTTCTCTCTCTGTTAATCTCTTTATCTTACTCTCAGGCAGGGAAGCACCCGAAAAGCTCAATAACTTTTTGCCTCTCACTCTCCCTTTGCCTCAATCACGG
Source organism: Ilex paraguariensis (assembly GCA_963454935.2). NCBI lineage: Eukaryota > Viridiplantae > Streptophyta > Magnoliopsida > Aquifoliales > Aquifoliaceae > Ilex > Ilex paraguariensis. The sequence continues at coordinate 87,533 of CAUOFW020000936.1, forward strand.
TATTACTCTCTCTCTCTCTCTGCATTTTATGTGTGTGTTTTCCTCTCTCTCTCGCGCGCATCAGCGCCCAGGCCCAATTTTGTGTCGCCGTCCAAACGGGTTTCTAAATTTGGTTCATGGTGAATTTGGTTCTAAATTTGGCTTTGCACATGCGGATTTCGTGTTCACGGTGGTTTGATTTGGGCGAACAATCACCAATCACCAATCACAGACCATCTATATTCAGGCCACTTCAGGTATGACCAATTGGATTGTTCTCGATATTTTAATGAGCATACTGATTGTTTGGCCTTCCAATTCTAGGTTTGCTATGCACTGTTTTATCGCAAAACAACTCTTATTTGCTATGTTCAAAGTCTGGAAATCCCTTTTGACTGCACAGGCCCATCTTGAATGCTCCTCACATGTTCGTTAAAATGCCTAAGCACATCACCTGTTTGTTGAAGTGTTTTTTTTTAAGTGGAGATCAATCATAATGAAGTTCAATAAAATTCTTAGTTAGAACAATAAATACACTGGGAAATCACAATGGCGCCTAGGAGCTACCGTCATTGCAAAAGTATTACTTTTAGTTCTGATAAATCTAAACATCTACCAAGGGTGCTTAGGAGATCCTTTAGTTGGTTGTTTGAACAATAAAACCTAAAGTGAACACAAATAAATGGGACCATTCAATCATAACTAGCAGGGCGATTCATATGTTCCTTAACATACATGATGAAAACAACATGGTGTCATGATTATTTAATTAGTTAATCAGAACAAACTCAATTTTCTAATTTCTGTGCAGATGTTTCAGTAGCCAACAATAAAAACTTGCTAAATAAGCCTACTTCATTACGATTGATCTCCACTTGACATTTTTGTACAATGAAGGTGCGATGGTGGATTAGTGACTGTGGTGGCATGGATGAAGTATTGTGAATGCAAGGCTTCAACAACATGAGATTTTTGATTTGGTTAGTATTGTACTCAATCCGGGGCTGCAGGAGTAGCCTGGGACTGCCATTGTAATTGTGGAAGTTTTTAGTATTTAATTTGAGTGTTAATTGTGGAAATTTTTAGTGTTTTGATTTAAAGTTGTGTTATTTTCATGCAATAAGATTTGTAGGGTTATTATGATTGAGATTGTGTATTAATTGATTGAGATTGTATGTTGAAATTTTGTTGGGTAACTAACTGTGATTAATATTATGTGATTGAAAAAATATGTGAAACTTTGATTCTGATTTTTGATCTAATGAATATGTCAGGCCCGTTGAGCAAGTTAATGGTAACTTTTGATAATTCACAAGTACAAGTACTATCGGAGCCTAATGTTATCTTCAAGTTCAAAGGTGTGTATTGATGTCTTTGTCATTTGGGATTTTTATGTTGTTATTTTCATCTAAAGGAAAGCATGTGCATCTAAAGGAAAGCCAAGGGTGTGTTTGATACCATATGATTTTTGTGAGTTGAAGTTGATTAGTTGTCTTATGTTCGAAATAGTTTCCTAGCTTAGTGCTAACAGAAAACATGTTGAAATTGCAGTAAATATTCTGGTTTAGCTTGGTGACATGGGCTATGCGAAGGTAATGTTGCTCCACCACCTCCTCTTATCATTTTTCTGTTTTTTTTTTCTCGAGTTTTAGAAGATTTAACATTTAAGGCAATTGTATAATTCCTCGGTTTCCTTTTTGCCCAATTGAAGGCTACCTCATTATCTTATGTTGTTCTAATCTCATTAATTGAGAAAATAATATGCAGTTTGTTTAACAAATCTAGCAAATTTTAAAGAAGTAAACAAACTGTAAATTTTAAAGAAGTAACAAATTTGTGAAATTTTAAAGAATAGCATAGATAGTACCTACAGTGGCAATGTGGCCGCGATAACTAAGATTTGGTGTAATGTTATCGGTTGTAATGTTTGCTTCAAGCAGTGAAATTGTCATTGATTGCGATGTCACTTCAAGCTAAGAAATTATTGGTTGTGTATCTTTAGATATAAATTTTTCCATATTCTTTTTTTCTTATTTCATTTATTCCAAGCATAGATATATGATACTTTAAGTTCAAGGGTGTGTATTGATGTCTTTGTCATTTGGGATTTTTATGTTGTTATTTTCATCTAAAGGAAAACATGTGCATCTAAAGGAAAGCCAAGGGTGTGTTTGATACCATATGATTTTTGTGAGTTGAAGTTGATTAGTTGTCTTATGTTCAAAATAGTTTCCTAGCTTAGTGCTAACAGAAAACATGTTGAAATTGCAGTAAAAATTCTGGTTTAGCTTGGTGACATGGGCTCTGCGAAGGTAATGTTGCTCCACCACCCCTCTTATCATTTTTCTGTATTTTTTTTTCTCGAGTTTTGGAAGATTTAACATTTAAGGCAATTGTATAATTCCTCGGTTTCCTTTTTGCCCAATTGAAGGCTACCTCCTTATCTTTTGTTGTTCTAATCTCATTAATTGAGAAAATAATATGCAGTTTGTTTAACAAATCTGGCAAATTTTAAAGAAATAAACAAAATGCAAATTTTAAAGAAGTAACAAATTTGCAAAATTTTAAAGAATAGCATAAATAGTATCTACAGTGGCAATGTAGCCGCAATAACTAAGATTTGGTGTAATGTTATCGGTTGTAATGTTTGCTTCAAGTAGTGACATTGTCGTTGATTGCGATGTCACTTCAAGCTAAGAAATTATTGGTTGTGTGTCTTTAGATATAAATTTTTTCATATTCTTTTTATCTTATTTCATTTATTCCAAGCATAGATATATGATACTTTAACAGTTGTCTTAAGAGTTTCAACGACACACTAACACGTTTCTAGGCAAAGTTTGAATGGTAACTCATCGATTTGTATAATGGTGAGATTTTTGCCAACACTATTTCTAGACCTTTTCTTTTTTCTTTTTAATTTCAGGTATAGTTAAAGGTGGTGAATCGGATATTGTCTGCAATAATATTCTGACTGGTAATTAATTCTTCAATTAAATTTTCAATTCAAAGTCCAATTCATGCGATATGCTTGGGCATGTGCCACGACTTATGTATATAATAAAACAGATGGGAGTTTGAAATTTTACAAACTTGCACACAAACACACCACTCGCAAAAAAAAATATTTGACAAAATTCGTCAGAGAAAAAATGCCAGTAGTCTTACTGACCAGATATTTTTGTTTCAGATCTGATCAGAGCTTCTCTTTATGTTTAGAGATCTCACCCTTAAAAGTAAGTTTTTCATTAATTTATGTTAGGAGTTTATTGTATTTTGAATTGTTCTTTGGTATTTTATTTGATTTTTTCTTTCTTTCCTATGATGGGCTTGGTGTATTAGGATAGGCTAGGGCGTTTAAGTTGTCAAATGAGGACTGTGTTGCTTTTGCTTGCTCATGTGGCTAGGATTAAAAAAATGTGAAAGTAGCGGAAGCAAATTTTGGAAGGGAGTGAGGAATTTATTTATGTGGTTACGTTGGTAAATAATTGTGTTAGTCAGAACTGTGATATGATAGTGAGACTTTTGATAATATTTTTGGATATGAAAATAAATTGTATATACATGTTGACAATTTGCTAGAGTCCCATCTTTAGGGTAAGCATGACCAATTTTTTTTTTAAATATATTGAGGGTTTAAATTTTTGTCCAATAAATTTCTAAGTTTTGGTAATTGTTGTTTTGTTTTGTTTTTGGTTATGCAGTGCCTTTAAGTACAAGCACAAGATTAATTGAATTAATCATCTTGCTTTGTTTCAGTTTTGCTTGTATTTTAGACTTTTGTTGTAGCAATTTTTATATGGGAGTTGATATGGATGTTAATTAAATGTGTACATTTGGAATTATGGGTTGGCTTTGATATATGTATCAATTAATAGCCATTCAATAAATTTTATACAATGGTTGATATCTTTAGGTACGAGTTTGTCTATTTTTTTTAATTAAAAGAAAGTAGTTGCCGCAATCTGATATAGTGAGCTCATTTCTTTGGGGTGCCCGATTTTTATATTGTATCGTGCCTTCAGGCACAGGTTATTACTAGTATGTATATATTATATAATAAAGTAGAATGAAATTTTAATCCAAAAGACAAAGAGAGGTTCAGATCGTTTTGAGAGAAAACATAAACACATTCAACGGACAACGTAATCCCAATATAAAAGATGGTTCAGATCATCTCAAAAATTTTGATCTAACGGTCTACAATTAGTTCTGAATTTCTTTTCCCGTCCATGAAGAAGTCTTTTATCGTAAGACTCTACAGTCCTATCTCTCATACGTCTCTATCTTAAATTTGAAAAAGTACAATAACAATTTAGATTGAATTTATTTTAAATTAAATGATCTAAATGTTATACGTTAAAAGTGTATTGTTTGTACCTTGATTTAGGTTGATTTTGTTTAATTTCTAATTTTACGGTAAAACTTTACATAAAATTAAAAATATCTCTATTAAACACACATAAAATACATAATATTTCTAAGTTTAGTGCTTCTTTTTCAAAATTTGACAGTTTAACATTTGACCCAAATAACTGCATACACACCGTCACTGCAACACAAAAATCAGTACTCAAATGGACAATGTCACCATTTTTGGACATGTAGATTATTTAGTATATCAATTTTTTCAAAACATTTGGTATAATATTTCATTAAAAATCATTATCTACTTACTATATAAATTTTCATATTTTTTTATCACAAACTGATTCATACCTAGAGTACACTATAAGTAAATCTTCTTATCACGCATCTTACTACAGATGGTTAATGTTTACTTCTTACTTCTTATCAATCAATAAAATTTAAATTGTCTTTATAATTCATAAATAAAATCATCAAGTTATTATTCATATAAACAATAAATCACTACTGTATGAAAACTTATAGTTTTCAGAAAATTAAAAAAAAATTCAAAGCCCAAGTTTATCAACAATACAAAAAAAAATAAGATACCAATTGCACAAACATAAAATGTTCAAAATCAATCTAATCTCTATTTGTTCAAATTATTCAAACATTCTGTCTTTGTGTATTGAAATTTTATAAGTAATATAGTACATTTATGCACGGACAATGACTAATATATATATATATATATATATATATATATATATATAGTGGGGGTAATTCGTAGCTTCAACCTTGTTATAACGTAAACCAACCGATTAATTTGGATAAGTGAAGAGTGAAGATCTTAGATAGAGAGTAAAGAGTGAGGAGAGGAAGATAAAATTTAATGATAATGATTTTAAAAGAAATATTAATAGCCGTTTGATGAGTTTATTTAACACCGTCAGATGAATTTTTTAAAACTTATCATATTTTATATTATAGATAGTAGTAACGTTCTCAAACCGCTTCTACTCTTAGAATTTTTTCGCTCTCGCTGTTGCTCTCACCCTGGCCCCTTGTGATCTAAATCGTACTTTTTATAGTTGAAATGTATTCATCAAAAAATTATAAATTAAATTTAAACTTTTTTAAATTTTGATATGTTGCCGATTTTAATATAATATCGTAGTCTTTCCTTATTTATGTGGGTCATTACATGGTGACCTGACAGCTATCTATGTAACGTGTACGCTTTGTTTTGACAAACTACTTGTTAAGCAATCAGGCAATGTAAATAAATAAATAAATNTATTTAAAAAAAATAATAACAGTAACATGTTTAACAAAAATATTAACATATTCAACAAAAATAGTAACATGCTTAACAAAAACTGTAACATACTTAATAATAATTATTTCTCTCAAATTCAAATGTAAAAAATAGTATCATTCAAATACAAAAAATAGTAATATTCAAAAAAAAATAATAGTAACATGGTCAACAAAAACAGTAACTTGCTCAAAAATAATAGTACATGAACATTAACATAATAAAAAAATAGTAACATGAATTTGAATTTTACTATTCAAATTTATAGTAACTTTTTTTTTTTTGTGTATTTGAATGCTACTATATATATATATATATAACCTATATATGGATATAGATAAATAAGAGACAGAAAAAATTTTAATGTTAGTCAAACTCTTAACCTATATATAAATATAGATATATATGAGGGAGAAAATATTAACTTTTTTTCGAGGAAAGANTTGTACTCTATATATATATATATATATACCTAACCTATATATGGATATAGATAAATAAGAGAGAGGAAAAATTTTAATGTTAGTCAAACTCTTAACCTATATATGAATATAGATATATATGAGAGATAAAATATTAACTTCTTTTCGAGGAAATATATTTTTGAGATAAAAAAAAAATAGACTTAAGTCATTACATATAATTTTAAACATTAACTTAATCCCTTATAAATTTTCTTGCAGGATTTATCTCTAAACAAAGTACATCCAAAAAGACTCACTTCTAATTTTCACTTTATATTAATCCAATTCAATTTAACCCAATCCACTCTTTTGCCACTTCTACTTCTTCGTACCGATGAGTCAAGATTAATGAAAGGGATCGGTGAGATCAGGGGTAATCGACACATAGGCTTAAAGTAAACTTCATTCACACACCCTATAATTAGCCATATATTCAACGACACCCCTTATTTCTTCTAAAATTTTACTGACACCCCTCAACAGAATTTGTCTGCTAATGACGATAACGGAGGAGGCCATTTACACAAATGCCCTTACAAGTGATATAAGTATATCAGTAATCAGATAGCCTATTTAAGCTTGTATTCATGAAACTCATAGTTAACTGTAGTTAAGCTACTTAACTGGACATATTTAATAAATCCAACCCAACTAATGTCTATTGACCATTCTGATTCCTATCCCCCACCGACACTTGGAGCCAAAGCTCCTTCAAACCCTTTGTCATCTGGTAAGCATGATCACTGCCTTTCACCCTTTCCCTAATGTGGATAAGAGTGTTTTGAAGAAGTAAAGAAGGTTCATGAAGCGAAGGCGTTGAAGAACCTCTATGAATCGAAGAGACTGAAGAAGTTCTGTGAATCCAAGACCGATTAGGTATGTATTCCTTTATGTTCGTTGGTTGTTGGATGCTCAATTATTAATTGATTTTTCTTTGTTATTGGGTATCGAATTCTGATTCGAATTAGGGATTTTTTTTTTAAGGATTAGGGTTTTATCAAAATTTGGGTTTTTTTCCAGTATGAAATGATAGAAAATGTAAATTTATTGTTGTTATTGGGTATTGGATTCTGAATCGAAGTAGAGCTTATTTTTTAAGAATTAGGGTTTATCCAGGTTACTGTTTTTTTCCCAGATTATGAAACGTTAGGGGTTTTTTCAAATTAGTTTTTTTTTTAAGGATTAGGGTTTTTTCAGATTAAGGAAATGTAAAAAAAATACAAATTTATTGTTAACTGATTATTTGTTAATGGATAGACATGGTTGTGAATCTTGATGACTTGATCATACATTATGATAACCAATAGTTCTTGGTGCAAAGAGTTGATCCATATAGGTATTGCCATGTACAATTATTATCTGATGTATTCATATTATCAAGCACATCTGATTCTGTTTGTTTAGCTTTCAAAGTTTACTATGATGTGTCTGGTTCTATTAACAACAGGTTGGTGGATGATGACAATTATTTGATGGAGATGTTTGATATGTATAGAAATAGAGAACAGATAAATGTACATGTTGTTGCAGCAGGAACTCAAACTGTTGTGAGAGATTTAACATTTGAATTGAATGGAATCCATCAGAGTCCAAGCAAATGAAAATTAGGGCAATGGTAATCAGGCCAATGAGAATTGGGGTTATGTTAATGACAATCAAGGCCTTGAAAATCAAGGAAACGAGGATCTGGGCAATGGGAATCATAGCGATGTGCAACCTAACCTAAATTTTTTTTTTTTTTGTAAATAGGTTTCAAACTAGGTTGTAACAGCACATTGATGCCAAGTATGGAATGGGTAAACTTATCAGTGAGAATGGTTCATTACTGGTTTTGGTTGTTCATTACCATTTTTGTCTAAATATGCATGTAATGGCCAAAGGGTAACCTTAGCAGGTGCAAACATTACTAACAGATACATATATAACACAACAAAGTCATTTCAACATAGATTACCATTCTCATAGATACATATCCAAAATAGCAGCATTCATTCAGTTCTTAGTCTGTTACATCTTCAACACGAGAATCATTAAAACCAGTACTTGTAATACCAAAACACCAACCACAACCATCTCTAACATCTTCAGAGTCTTTGATCGCAATTAATTCCAGATTCGGCTCATTTCTGACATGCCTCATTCCATATCGCTCGTCTTGACAGAACATTGATACAACAAATATGGGATTACACCATGCAAAATACCTACATGATCTCTTCTCACAATTAAAATACAATCATCCTTTGGTGGGCTTCTTCGATTCGATGATCTTAATCAATCTTTTTACGACAAAAACATTGGTCATAAGTAAATCTTATATCGACATTTTCCTCTCCTACATCACGACGTCCACCAAAGCTGGATGAATAAGACATTGAGCCCTAACTCTAACAATGTCACAAATCTGAATATATTATAAAAAAAATTAAAAAATAATCATAAAATTCATTAGTGGATAAAGCCAAAAAAAAAAAAAAAGGGGGAAAAGCTGCACAAAACCACACACTAACGATGCAGAGGTTTTACCTGGTAGAGCCGTAGAGACCTTTGTTCCTTTCTTCTACAAGGTGTCACAAAGTTGATGACTCTGGTTCTGGGTAGAGAACTTTTAAGCTTTGTGAAGTAAAGGGTAGTTCGACATAATGTCACAATTTTAAGTCATGATGTCAACTTTTCAGGTTGTCAAAAACGGCTGTTAACATAAAAGGGGTGTAACTGATTTTTTTTTTGATCACAAAAGAGCTACACCACTTCTTTTAAAAGTAGAAGTGAGGTAGTTTCCATATAACCTCCACACACACCCTAAGACTATCCGATGCGAGATAGTCCCAGTCCATCACCACGTCAGCCCAAAAGCCTGTTCGAGCTGAGAATTTATAAAGGAGTGTAACTGATTCAATGGTAGAATTTATAAAGGGGTGCAATAAAATATCAAAAGAAATTGGAGATGCCATTGAATATATGAATTACTACAGGGGATGTGAATAAAATTTATCTTAAATAATAAATGAGGCTTTTCATTTTTAATATTAATAATAAATTTAATTTTTAATTTTTTAAAAGACAAATATTAATTAAAGTTTGAACTTGACCTTTTTGGGAGGTTAAGACTTGATTTTTCAATAATTTTAATTTTACTGTTAATTTTATTCCTTTTTTTTTTTCAAAAAATTAAATTTTAGAGTCTTAATTTCATGATCTAAATTAATAAACTCAATCTACTCAAGTTAAAATCTTTTGTTTAGACTTAAATTTAAATTTTTTGTGAAGCCCATTTCTTATAGATTCAAATTTTTTGTTTAGATTATTACTACACACCTATACATTATGGCCTCAAGACCTAATAATTGAACCAGCCCTGCGAGAGATACCACAGGTTTAAACTTGGAGCTGGGAATTTGACGGCATGTTTCCGGTATATGTTTTCCATTATGGCAAAGCACAAGACGACCAAAATCAGATCAGATAAGCGGCATTTTCAGGTAGGCAGAATTTGCAACTTGAAGCACCCACGCAAGAAAGCTTCTCGGAGGAGCCAAGTGAAAAATCGGTATTCAGACCTCCACAGTCCACACCATCTTACACCATGGACATACAATTACAATCAAATTTCGTCAAACGGAATCTCAAGAGGAACAATATTTCTTGCAAAAAGTAAGGTCACCCAAATTCCAAATGGACTTTTAGTGACCATAATCTGATTAGCATAAGTTACACATGCACCCAGTTGGAGAAATTAGAAACTCTAGAAAGAACCAGGAGAGAGAATACATACAAAACCACTAAGCCAGCTGAATTCTCTCTTCACTGTAGTTAGCGGGAAGCCAATGACCAAAAATTCAAGAGAAAGGATGGAGAGACGGCAAACCAACTTATAAAAGCCATGGCTGTAGCCGACATGAACCTCGTGCAGTGGTTCAGGTCACATCTATCAAGATCGTTGCCAATGAGGACTGTGATGCCAGCAGATGCACAAGCAGCAGCAAACGTAAGAGTAGATGTTATCTGCACCATGATAAACCCATTTGCACAATTCAGGACCTATGTTGGTGGTGACAGAAAAGAAATGAAAGGGAAGAAAAAAAACTGGGTATATTGTGTAAGTGTCACACTAACACATGGGCACATCCACGTTGCCATTTTCCATCACCCATCCAAAGAGGATTTACAAAAGTTTATAGGAAAATACTATTTGGACCTAAAAATCTGACATAATTTGTTGACCTAACGACGTGACTTCATTAGAACCATTGGATTAACATCAATTTCCGATGTTTGATGGAACCCACAATCAGTCCAAAAGTCATAATGAATTAAGTTAACAAATTATGTCAGTAAATTAGGTCTTAATAGTATTGCGCAAGTTTATATAGGTGCAGAAAAATAGTGTAAAAAGTGGCACCCATTTCATTTGCATTAGTTCCCTCAAGATCCAAAAACCAGCATCTATTGAAGAAGCTATATTTGACCTTTGGCAAGAAGCCTAATCTAAAGTCAACTTTATAAGTCAAAGACAAAATGATAATACAAGGAAATCAAAGTAATTTCCAGCCACGAAGGATATTTCATAAACTTCCAAAGAAAAATCTGTAGGTTTTTGGTGCATATTGTCTCAGTGATATTTCTTTGTCAGTTCACTGAACCACAGTCCATCACCATTTCAGTAAGCAAGAGGCAACTCAACTCTATCCAAAAGAAAATTACCAAAGAATCCCCTGGAAAGGATAATGATGCTGTGATGCAACACCATATTAACTACAGTCAGTTCTTATAAGATGGCAGTTCCTCAAAAAATAAGGATATATAACAGCAAATATTAGTAAGATGATGGATGGCAATTAACAAACATAATTATAAAATGTAATGATGCTGTAAGTAAACATAATGATAGCAAATTTTCTTATCCCATCACCAATGGTAGCAGGTTTTTAATATGACAAATACACAATAAAAGTTTCACGAATACAGCAACTGAGAAGTTTTGGTAAAGTAACAGCAAGTTTTCTTACCCCATCACCAATGGCAAACAAACTGACAACTCCAGGGTTCCGAAAACATCGTCTCACTGAAAGTGCATATACATCAACAATGGCAAGCGAAAGGCTCCACAAACTTTGCAAGGCAACAGCAGCAACAAGGTAACTAATTACACAGAAGAGCACAAAAGTGTTAATAATTTGTTTCTTCTTCATTAGATGACAATGCACTAAAAAATCGTGAGAAATTTATGTTATTCTGCAAAGGAAAAGAAAAAGAAATCAAAGAGCAATATCAAAGTACCAATTATAAATTGGGCCAAAAGTTGCACACAGTGATACGAGAAAACATCAACTTGTGAAGTTGATGTAGAACAAGAATTACTAATTTCTCTATACTTTTTTATAATTTTATTAGGATAAAAGTTTTAGTTAAGAATATTTTAGAGTGATTTAGCTGCCTAATCATGTCAATTTTCCTAATTCATTAGACAAGTGTTTTCTTGTTTTAGGCAACTTTCTTAAAATTAGGGGTTAGGTCCGTTTTAAAAATCTTTAGGGCATGTTTGGTTGATAGGTTTAGGTGGGATTCATAGACTGGATTTTGTCAAAATAGTCCAATGCATCATCTCATTTCTTGTGTTGGTTGCAGATTTCAAGTCCGGGATTTGAATCCCCGACTATAATAGTCCCGCATTCAAAACCCATACATAAGGATTTCAATAAACCTATTGGGGGGGGGGGGGGTTTAGGCAATTTCATAGCAAATATTATCATTAATCCATTGGTATCATGTGTATTTGTGTCATTTATTAAACATGAGATTGGATATGATACATTGTTCAATCCCATGAACGAAACCTAAGGGTTGACTTTGGAAGGGTTTCATAAATTTAATCCAATCCCCATCTTAAAAGTCATCCAAACGGCCCCTTAGGGGTTTGGGGTGCTTATAAATTGCCCTATGTACTATAAGTTTTAATCAGTTAATCAAGTGAATATCATAATATTTTGAGAGTTTTCTCTTCCTTTTCTCTGTGGATTTAAAATGCTTTGTTCTTTGCATTTAGAAACGATGATCTCTTCGTGTCCTCTCGTTACCACTTCGTCAATTGGTATCAGAGCTTTGACTGAT